>CM021100.1:815816213-816046877 GCA_007115665.2 Sequoiadendron giganteum | reverse complement strand
GAGAGAGAGACTTGAGAGAGAGAGGGAGAGGTGGTGGGAGGGAGATACTTGAGAGAGATGGAGAGGTAGACAGAGACATATAGAGGGAGTGAGATAGGGAGGGAGGGAGATAGGGAGGGAGTGGAAGAGAGATAGAGGGAGTGACTATGAGAGGGAGATGGGGTAGGAGGGGGAGACTCAAGACAAAGAGAGAGAGCGAGAGGGGGTAGGACGAAGATACTTGAGAGAGAGAGGGAGAGGGGGTGGGAGGGAGAGACCTGAGAGAGAAGGAGAGGGGGTGGGAGGGAGAGACTTGAGAGAGAGGGAGAGAGATAGAGTGGGAGAGAGTGTGAGAGAGGGAGTGGGAGAAAGAGGGAGTGTGTGTGTGTGAGAGAGAGAGAGAGGGGGGATGGAGATACCCGAGAGAGTGAGAGAGAGAGGGAGAGAGATAGAGTGAGTGAGAGAGGGAATGGGAGAGAGATAGAGGGAGTGAGTGAGTGACAAACCTAAGAGAGGGAGAGGGGGTGGGAGGGAGAGACTTGAGAGAGAGAGACAAAGAGAGAAAGATAAAAATCTAAGAGTGGGAGATGGAGTGAGAGAGATAAATACCAAAGAGGGAGAGTGAAAAAGGGGGCTAGAGTGAGATAGATTTATCTAGGTACCTATGTGGGAAGGAAAGAGACCTGAGAGAGGGGATTGGACTGAGAGAATAGTCTAGGTCATGTGGGAGGGAGTGAGACCTGAGAGATAGAGACTTTAGAGGGATAAAGAGTTATCCAGTAATGGTAATGAGTTAGAGAAGGTATGAAAGGTAAAACCTCGACTATCCATCTACAATCATAAATAGTGCACTCTAAGCATTATCAAAATTGTTCACCAAAGAGGGGAAATTCTAGTTCTGTGCAAAGCAGGCCATTTGGTGCTTGCCAAATGACCCATCACATTTGGCTTGAAACTAGACTCCATTCTACACATGATGAAAAAAAAAAAATCAATTTTCGATTAGTTTGCAAAAAATTTGGGGGGGAGCACGCTCAAATTTCAGTTTTTCAGGATGTGTCCACATTGAAAATTCATAAAATATTATATATTCATTAAAAAAATTATCCGATAGAAGGAGGATAAACTACATGGTGTTAGCTAATTTCTCACTATTGGGATTTTTGAAATTCTAAAAAAAAGTTAATCAAAAAGGGGGGAGCCCTCAAGCACTATGCTATTTTTTTTGATAAAAACAGGACCTGTTTTGCGCCCTCCCCCCCCCTCCTTTTTGAGGCCCTTAATCTTCATTAATTTTAAAAAAAAATAGTAGCTTAGAAACTAGACTCGGAGCACTTCAACTTTTTTTTTGCCACATCTTGAAATTTTGAGCGTAACTATCTTCATTTTCTTGTGCAAATCAGATTTTGCTGATTTCATAAAAAAAGTGGCATCTTAAGAGAAAAAATTGTGTCACAGATTGGTGCATTTACCCTAATATATTAGAGGATTTCTCTATTTCAAATACAACTCTCATATCCCTCTCATTCTAATTTTTCTAATATCCTGAAGATTCAACTTGAATCTACAAAATACCAAACACATTAGATCTTATATATTTTGTGCATCATATTTACAAGATTTTCAATTATATAACTTTGTGCACTAAAACTTCAAATGATAACTCAACTCAACCCAACTCAACCCAACTCAACCACAACACAGTGATTAATCACTTTATTTATATGTATATAAAAAAAATGTGCATCTTTGATGTCATGCATCTTCAATAATGTACCATGAAACTAATTACAGAACCATTTTTATTCAAGCACTTGAATGTAGTGATGCGTGGACTACTGATAAAGAATATTTTCCCATACAAAACGTCTTCAGCCACAAGATTTTATCCATAAACCAATAACGTATAAAAACTGTCAAGAATCATAATCTCTTTCATGACAAAAACATTCACAATCTTCGAATAAAACAAATAGCATTTCTAGATACCTGATAATGGAGAAAGAAAAACCGAATGCAAAGCAAGATATCCTATCAGGAAGATTCTAACAATCCACCTACTCTCCTTCCAAAATCGAGCAAAAGAAACAATAACTTCCCTCTTAAAACTTTCCTCAAGCAATCGATGAAATACCTGATTATGCAGTAAGAAAAATAAACAAATACCAGAGGAGATTCGTTGCACAACTGCCCAGTTGAAAACCTTCATCTTTTGAGCACTACCTCTTCTTTCTCTAACTACCATAGTCAAGTTTTTTCCAAACAACTGCAACCACAGTCCCATCATAGCTCATACAAAGAGCGTTACAACAAAAATAATTATCAAAGTAACAATGGTCACACTCTTTCCATGGTGGTGGCTAGGGTTTCAAACCCTAAGCGAAGTGAAGCTCAAACGATTTTTCCCTAACCTTTCCTTCTTTCTCAAGTCATTCGATGAATTTTCAAGAATGAATAATGCATTGAAGTTAGATGAAATCCAACATAATTATTAACAAACAATCATAATGTTGATAGGTTTGTGGTCAAAACATTTCCAATACATGTCAACAACATCATTGGCACATCACCATTTACATCAAACTGTCAATGCCACGAAGCTGCCAAGGATTATAAAAGACTTTACACAGTGTTGAACTCAAAATCACCACCAAAGTATGCTTAGGGAAACCCGATAGGGTTTAGACTATTTTAGATGTCGACTCCAATAATGATAGTGAATGATCGCTGCCAAAGATATCACAAGAAATTATGACCACAAAGCAATGTTAATTATTAAAATCAATGAATGATAGCTTTCGATGCCTCGAGTGCTGCCAGATACAACACACACAATAGAAAACCTGATACCAATACCAATCAAAATACTATTGATGTCACTGCCATGTGAAGTCAAACAAATTCAAATTTCTTTGATCAATTGATTGCAATGAGACCCGATAAGGCTTATTTTATATGCCTTCTTTGATGCCCAATCACTTTACAAGGTGATTTTTAACAAATAAATCATATAGTAGGACAAATATATATTGATAATAACATCAAACAAATAACATTGCTTGATCCTAATATGTATTCAATGCTTCTAAGAAATGTGAGTTCATAGAATGTAACAAGAATGCTTTAGAGCCTTTAGAAAGACATGAGTATACTAATCAATCTAAGATACTACAAGTGCATAAAAAATAGTGTCAAGATGTCCAAGCAACCAGACTGATCCACAATGATGTCAATAAGCCAAAATAATGCACTAACATATCATTCCTGATAACAAGCAACTGAATATACTTGAACCTAAATGATCAAGAACATGGTCAACCTGAAGCATAAATATTTTGGGACCTGTCAAGATAACAATGACATATATATCTAAAGAAAATGCATGCCTTGAAACAAATGCATGCCCTGTCACAATGAACACCATGCCAAATATCAGTAGCAACATGTAAAAACTGAAACTTGAAAGTGCATGCCATGAACCATGTGAATCACCATATGAACCAACTATAATCATCATGTATCAAAACAAGATGACAATTCATCAGCTGAGAGTGCATCCTGTCAACATCTACCAGGCATATCATCACATTCATATCACATTGCATATCATAACACCAACCAATGCAACTGCATATCAACCAATCTAAGAATGCAAAGAATAGAACGAGTGATGTCATGAACCCCATTAAATAGTTTTGGCATCAAGGAAAAACTAACACATAAACAACTGAAAGCCAACAAGTGAATATGCGCTCCTTGAGAAGCATATTGGGCATTTACAAAATATGAGGGTCAAAAAGTGGCAAAAAATGTTTTAGAGGTGAAAACAAGATAATGTGCTTGCATTAGAAAAAACATATCATGTTCATATTATAACATGAGCACATGAAGGATCAATTGCATTAGAAATACAATCATGTTTAAGTTTGGTTTATTTTAACCTAAATGCAAGTGTGTTATACTAGCATAAAATAAAAAATATATAGTGGTCGAGATCTACTTCCTTTCACTTTAATTTATCCATTGGAAAAAAATTAAAGAAGAAAATACTGAAACAAAGAAATAGTGTGTGTGGGGGGGTGTCCTCTATCTTTTGGGGAGATGGAACATAGAAGGGGTTAGGACCTTCTTCCTATTTCCTTATATTTCATTCAAGGAAACCTTAGAGATCTCAATCTAGGGATGAAATTAGGGAAAGAGATCTGCAATAAGGTGTCCTAGGGGTGTGATTAAAGATAATAAGGGGGTTCACCATGAAGCAAAGGCTTGAAAAGACAAGTAATGAAAGTAACATGCAAAACCTAACCATGTAACCTAGAAAATGAAACCAAATAAGAATAGCAAACTGAGATATGATAGAGGTGCACCTGGAAAATTGAAGAGTCTTGAAACAAGGTCTGCAATCCTAGAATTATTAATTTTGAAGCACAATGGGACTCATACGCCAGTAGGGGTGATTTAGTCCTAGTTTAGGGTTTTGGGCCGAAACTAGAATCTAAAGCTAGTAAATCAGGATCTACAAAAAATACTTGAAATATGGTATACTAGGACTCATGCCACAAGTGGCGATTTAGTCCCAATATCAGGATTGAATGGAAACTCTGATATCCTCCAGTGATCTTCTATAGCTTTTCTCCCTTTCGATCTCCGAGTCTATCAAAACACTGAATTATGGCCTATAGATGACTTTTTGTGTTCTTGCAAGAAAGGTGACAACTTTGACAACTTTGCAACCTTGACAACTTTCTCCAATCTTTCTCTTAAATGGATCTTCAACCTAAATCTTCAAATCACACATCAAAGAGATGGTAAAATGTTGTTTTGTTAGTGGATAGGGGTTTGCCTTGGTCAAACCCTATTTTGGTAATCAAACCTTGAAATGAATAGAAATAGAATGAAGGAATGATGAATGAACAAATGAGCTATGTTGCAACTCACCAAACCCTTGAATAAGATGTTGCAATCTTGTATGAAATGGCTAGCATGAATGTATATCTTGACTCTTGATTGAATGTTACAGATCTTGACTTGAATGCTTGCTTGAATCATAATAACCTACATCACAAATGTTAGCTCAAAAACAAACACGATGCATGATGACTTTGACATGATGCTTGAATCTTGAATGTAGCTCCAAAATTCTTGATAATCAGCTCTTGAATGTTCTTGATCTCATAAATTTTCTAGAATACTTACTCATGAAAATTGCTAGGAGAAATTATGTGAAATAACCCTGTATTTATACTTGTTTATGCCAAATTTATCAAAATTACAACACTACAAGCTGACATTAGATCTAGGAGAATAAAATCCTACCAAGAATTGAATTCAAAATTAGGTCCAAGCTAAGCAAGACTCATAGGGTGTATGAGTCCTAGTAGGCTAAGCTTGGGACACAAATTTCAAGAAATGTTTAGTTTTATGCAAGATTCAGGACTAGGCCTTGAAACTTAGGTGGGACCCATATGCCCGAGGTGGTGTATGAGTCCCAGATCACTAAATTTGGGCCATACAATCCAAAATCCTTAAATTATGATTGGTCATTTGATTGTGTTGACATTATCCTCAGAAAGATGCATTAAATAAAGCTTGTGGATGCAAAATAAGGCCAAATAAGGCATAAAGAAGCCCAATTTTAGCAGGGAGGGCCCAAACAAGTGTAAAAATGTAAAGGATACATTTTCCTACACTACATTTAGCCCCCAATTTAGTGAGAGGAGGAAATTTCTTCAAATTCACACTAAAGTAGACAAACTCACATCAAGAGGGGTTCAAATGTACTAATGCTAGCAAGAGAGGATGACAACAATCAAGAGGGTTGTGCAAGCCCCCAGGATCAAGATCCTATGGAAAACCAACATAGGCACAAGAGAACACACATGAAAATCATGTAAGGAGCAACAACAAGGCACAAGAATACACTGCCAAAGACATAAAGAACAAATAAAAATAAAAAGGGTGGATCAAGCCTCGACCATTTGTTCCGCACTTTGTGGATTAGATCTAAGTTGTTTGTCCAAAAATTTTTACAAGTGGAACACGATTTCCACTATGCAAACCAAATGCACAATCACAAGGGCTAGTGGAACCTCAGGTCATCCACTAGGTGAGCCCCTAGTGAGACACAAAGGCACATGTCCAATATGCACACGTAGAAAAGCAAGTGGCTATGGGAAAGTCACGCCTAAGTTTGGCTCCCATGTGTACAACCATACCAAAGCTATACCCCCTAATAACTTTGATAAGACGCCACACAATATGAACAATAGGATTCACGAGGTAAGCAAAGCTTTGTATTCTTAACACCCATGAACAAACAAGATGGCTCCACACGCAAGTAAAGAGTGTTATGCAAGGTGGCCATATAACCGATATTGTAAATGCAAAATAGTGTAAGGTATGTTCAAAGGAGTTTTTCTTAGTTCATGTAAGGTCTTAACTTAGGGAACATTGTGCCTAATGTCTCCAAGAGAGGACCAATTAGAGAATAGGAGATCCACAACTTAGGGGATGTAGTGTGTCGCATCAAGCCACTAAGAGGAATATAATACGCTAAGAGAGATCACACTCTTGAGGGAAATCACACCCAATGTCACCAAAAAGAGAAAAACACATCGCATGAAGTAAGAAGACTACATAATGAAACATAAAAAATGCAAAAAAATAATGTCAATGTATGCCCCCCCTTTAAAGAAATTGCTAACCACCATGATGCGAGAAATTACTTTAAAGTAGAAAATGATCAATGCTAGCAATAAAGAGGACATGAGAGCTTATTTGGAAAGCCCTATGCCAAGTCATATGTTTCCAAATGAAGCTACGACATGAAAAAAGGTTGCCCCCAAAATGAAATCCCAAAATAACACAAGGGATCCACGGATTTAGGGTCAACATGTCTTTTCTACAATGTTTTTAGAGAGCTCAGAACTATCATCATTCCCCAAATACTCATGGAACAGGAAGAATGACACAAAGAGAGTGAAAACAAAGAAAAACTCTTGGTTCAACATGGAAGAGACCTAAATTTATCAATGCCTTGCATCATCCCCAAAAGGAAAACACAAGACGAATGAAAAAGATAAAGGAAAGCTTTTGTGTCAACATGGAAGAGACCTAAATGTCTCCACGCCTTGCATCATCCCCAAAAGGAAAACACAAGACAAAGATACAATGCTTATGACATAGAGAATAATGTAGGTACAAATAGAGGAATATCACAAAGAGAGAGAAACATCAAACAAAACAGTACGAGGGATTACATTATGCACATGAAATCACACACAAGACACATGAAAAAGAAAATAAAGACAAAACTACTAAGGCACAAGCGAGTCAACCTATTAGTAGTTCATCTGCATCCCAATCTTGTTCATCATATATAGAAGGTAGAAAACTATCCAAAGGGACAACAATGAGTGCAGTACTAGGGTCATCACCAAGTTCAACACTCTTCCTAGGAGAATTATCATTTAAGCTCATAGAAGAAGAAAACAATGTATTTAACTCATTATGCACTTCATCATCAATTTTAGCAACCTCATCATTGTGATCCAAGTTAATCACAATGGGAGGTCAAATGATAATGTCCAAAGAGGAATTTAGCTCTTGTTGTGGTTGTGATATAGGATCTTTTTGTTGCGTCGAAGAGGGAGACTCGTCGTGTATTGTTTCAGTCAAGTTTGGATGTTGATTTTCTTTGTTATTTTCATTGTTTAACCTTCAAGCATGAGTACAAAATCTACGCCTACGCTCTATAGTATTTATATTTCTTTTGGTATGATTTTCAAGTTGTTCTTGTATAGGAGAGGTTTTATCAACCATAGGTTTATTTTCTCCCTAAGGGGAGGAATGGAAGGAACCATACGATGTTGTTCCATCACTTTCTCTTTAGCTTTGTAAACTTTTTTTATCTTAGGAGTGTGACAAGATTGTTTTGGTTATCTCTTGGTATTTTTTTAGGAAATGGGTAGAGGATCTATCTTAGGTTGGTCTTGGTTGTTTGGTATGTCTTTTGGTTCTATCATTGTTTCGTCAAGGATAGGAGGCTCAATCATGAGTTGAGGCATGTTTCTAAGGGATATTTTTGCTATGTATTTCATCTTAAACTTTTAATAGGATTTGAAAAAGAAGTACTCACGAGGTTTAATAGGTTCCGTAGTCTTGAGCCAAAATAAATCCAATGAGAAATTCCCACGGGAAAGAAAAGGATTAAAGACACTATGGTGCATAGTACATATTTCATTGTCAAAGGGAAACTTTAAGCATTTATGCACAACTGACGGGACAACTTTCATGTATCATAGCCATGGATAACCAGGCTTCACACGGAATTGATCTGACTTTAGGATGATGGAGAATGAGAAATCTAATTGTTTCGGTCCAACTTTTAACGGAAGGGTGATCGATCCCATCATAGGGCAAGAAAAACCATTATGCATTTTTATCCATACTTTCAGTTTATCGTATGTTTCTTGATAGAGTTCATGCACAAGTATGAATTCTTTAGTGATCACATTCTCTCCATATAGGGGATCAATTAATATCTAATTAGTGGGCTTGTCATTGATTCGATCAGCTCTGTAAAGAGGACCATCAGGTACATTTCTAATAATATCTTTAGATGAGAAAGAAATGTCAAGAGGATTTTTAGTTCAGCCCTTAAGAGGTTGAGTTTAGATCAACGCAACCAATCCATCGATAGGATGTTGTGCAATAGTATCTATAGGACCTTGTTCAATAGTATCAATGTTGTCATCATTTGTGTCAATATTCATCACATCATTATTTTTGGTTTCACTAGCTTTGACAAATGAAATATTATGATTAGGCATAAGGTTGGTAAATATTTGCAAGTTTTGGTTAGGAGGGGAAACCGGCTTATTTCCTTGATCATTTACACCTCCAATTTGAAGACAATAGAAATCAATGAGGTCTTGCACAAGATGTTTAAGATGCTTACAATGTTTCATATCATGTACATTTTGCTAGTGAAAATGGAAATAGGAATTAGATCTAATGTTCAGAGGTAAAGGCTTATTAGGGTCGAGAGTTTTAACTCGAGGCAAGGTGATCATTTTATATTCTAGAAGTTGTGACATTGTGTTATGTAGGGTATCAAGTAAGGGAGTAAATTATCTAGCCAAATCCCCAAATGTGAAAGGATTTGTCTTCTTTATAGCAACTACTTGGGTGTCAACATGTTGAGTTGGCTGAAGGGGGATTTAATTGAAGGAAGCCTTTATTCTATTTCCTAAAAGGTTGATAATTATTTTGATTTCCAAATTCAGACTTCTTAGGACGACTAGAGGTGGGTTTTGTTCCACAAATACTAATTGAGTTTTGATAATCACGAAGTGCAGTACACAAGTGTATGAAGGAAGGAAACTTCATCATGCCAAGCTTATCTTGTATCTTAGTTTGCAAGTTCTCAATAAAAATTTGTTGAAGACGAGGATCAGGAATCTTTACATTGATTTAGGAATAAAGCATTTGATAGTGTGAAATAAAGTTTGGAACTTTTCCGTCATCCTTTTACTTGCATCTCATCAAAACATCTAAAGTGATCTTAGGAGTCATGTGCACTTGGAAATGGTTTATAAAGGCTTCAACGAGTTCATTGAATGAACAAATTTAGTTATTCGGTAATGAGGAAAACCATTCTAAGGTGGTATCTTTCAATGGTCTAGGGAATAACTTAGCCAAAATTTTATCTTCAAATATGAAGTCACTACACAAAGTTATAAAAGCGGAAACATGGCTAAGAGGATCTCCTTTCCCACAATATTTCTCGAATCGGGGAATTTTGACACCTTGTAGCATTTGTTCTCTCAATATCTCCAAGGGTAAAGGATTGGTTTTAATGTATTGTGAAGGTTGACCATTGTTGTTTTGATTTAAGGTTGCCACTTGTTGTTGAAGGGATGCAATGCTTTGTAAAAGTGTGTTAATCATAGTGTCATTGTTGTTGTAAGGTGGATTAGGGTATGTATGTGGAGGACAAGTGAATTGTAAGTTTGTGAAGGAGGATGGTTGAGGAGATATTGGATTTGAATGCAAAAGGCTAGAAGGATTCCCTGTGGATATACCTAAGGAAGTGTTCACACTGCTAGTAGGTTGGATTGTTTTGGTAGGTTGAGTACTAGTGTATGTAGGAATGGAAACGGGTATGGTAGAGGAAGGGATTGAAGTCCCACTTTGGCTTTGAGTGCATCCCAAAGCTTGAGTAGAACTAGGGATGGTAGGGATAGTGTTGTTAACATTAAGCACATTGGTTGTAGGCATGGTAGTCATGGGAAATTATGTATGCATAATGTAATCCATAGTAGGTTGATTATCAACACTATCAGGAAGAGAGCTAGAAAACCCAAGGTCAACGATGAATGGTGTATTGCAGGATAACATGCGTCTCAAAATACATCTCACAATAGTATTGCTAATAGGACACCAAGTTGTAAAGCTCATACAAGATTTCACAAACTTGGTATACAAACACAACATGGAAAGAGGGTAAAGTGCAATGCAATGACCTAATATGAAGTTTGTAAATGCAAGTTTCAGATTCTAAACAAGGTAATTTGCTAATTACACTATGTAACAATTAGAAATTGAAATGTTGAAATGTGATTTTGAATTTAAGCAACACATGAAATTAACCGAATTAAGTTGGATGCAATGAAATGGGTGAAACATAAACTCAATAAACTGAACCAAAAGTCTGAAAACAACAAACTGAAACCCAGAAACAAGATTTTCAATGATGTAAAATGTAGTTTATGGTTTGACACGGGACTAAATCGCCTAGAGGGGCGTATGAGTCTTAGTTAGGGATTTTTAAGGGTTCAAATGCTGCAAAATAGTCCACACAAAATAGACAAAAATTAGGTAAAACAACCTGTATTGGGACTAAATCTCCCAAAGGGGCATATGAGTCCCAAATGAGGGTTTTGACACTAATTTCAACAAATTATGAGTAAATGTTAGGTTTTTAGGTTTGTATGATGTCTAGACTAAATGTAATTACATATTTCAAATGAAATTCAATGATGCAAGATGAAAAAATGCAACTTATATATGCACTTTCACGAATGGAAGATTTAGAAACCCTAGATGCAAATTAACTAATCCAAGACCTAATGCAAAGTTAATGTAAGCTAGATCTAGGACTATGATGCACTCCAAATTAGAAATAAGGTGTTCTAAAGGCTAGGTTCACCAAAATGAAAACATAGAAATGGTGTGTGTGTGGGGGTGTCTATCTTTTGGGTAGATGGAACACAAAAGGGCTTAGGACCTTCTTCCTATTTCCTTATATTTCATTCAAGGAAACCTTAGAGATCTGAATCTAGGGATGGAATTAGGGAAAGAGATATACACTAAGGTGTCCTAGAGGTGTTATTAAAGACAATAGTGGGGTTAAACACCAAGAAAAGGCTTGGAAAGACAAGTAATGAAAGTAACATGCAAAACCTAACTATGTAACCTAGAAAATAAACTCAAATCAGAATAACAAACTTAGAAAGGAAAGAGGTGCACCTGGAAAACTGAAGAGGCTTGAAACAAGGTCTACAATCCTGGAATTATGAATTTTGAAGCACACTAGGACTCATACAGTAGGGGCGATTAGTCCCAGTTTAGGGTTTCAGGCCGAAACTAGAATCATAAACTGGTAAATCAAGATCTACAAAAAATACTTGAAATCTGGTATACTAGGACTCATACACCACAAGTGGTGATTTAGTCCCAATATCAGGGTTGATTTGAGACTCTAATATCCTTTAGTGATCTTTTGTAGCTTTTCTCCCTTCCAATCTCTAAGTCTAAAACACTGAATTATATCTTGTAAATGACTTCCTGTGATCTTGCAAGAAAGGTGACAACTTTTACAGTTTTGCAACCTTGACAACTTTCTCCAATCTTTCTCTTGAATGGATCTTCAACCTAAATCTACAAATCACACATCAAAGAAAGGGGAAGATGTTGTTTTGTTAGTGGATAGGGATTTGACTTGGTGAAACCCTGTTTGGGTAATAAAACCTTGAAATGAATAGAAATAAAACAAAGGAATGATGAATTAACAAATGAGCTATGATACAACTCACCAAGCCCTTGAATAAGATGTTGCAATATTGTATGAAATGGCTAGCATGAATGTAGATCTTGACTCTTGATTGAATGTTGTAGATCTTGACTTGAATGTTTGCTTGAATCATAAGAACCTACACCACAAATGTTAGCTCAAAACCAAACATGATGCAAGATGACTTTGACATGATGCTTGAATCTTTAATGTATCTCCAAAATTATTGATAATTAGCTCTTGAATTCTCTTGATCTCATAAACTTGCTAGAATACTTGCTCATGAAAATTGATAGGAGAAATTATGTGAAATAACCTTGTATTTATACTTGTTTATGCCAAATTTCATGAAATTACAACACTACAAGCTGACATCAGATCTAGGAGAACAAAATTCCACCGAGAATTGAATTCAAAAGTAGGTCTAAGATAAGCAAGACTCATACGCCAGTTGGGGTGTATGAGTCCCAGTAGGCTAAGCTCGAGATAAATTTCAAGAAATGTTTTGTTTTATGCTAGATTTAGGACCAGGCCCTGAAACTTAGGTGGGGCCCATATGCCCAAGGTGGTGTATGAGTTCTAGATCACTAAATCTAGGCTATACAATTAGATATCATTAAATTATGATTGGTCATTTGATATGTGTTAGGATTGTCCCTAGAAAGATGTATTAAATAAAGCTTGTGGATGTAAAATAAGTCCAAATAAGGCATAAAGAAGCCCAATTTTAGTAGGGAAGGCCCAAATAAGTGTGAAAATGTAAAGGGATACATTTTCCTACACTACAAATACAACAAAATTTCTAATTTGATTTGAAGCCATTTTCTCCTTGTCAACAATTCCCTAATGTGTAATAGGTCATTTATATCAATTTTTTGATACTTTTAGTTAAGATTAAATTACATTTTCTTGAATTTTTTTTTATTTGTTAAATTTTCCTTTTAGTCAATCCTAACCCTTCTCCTCTATTTTAAAAACCTCCAATTGATGAAATGCATGAGGAAAATGTGGCAAAAATATATGACCTAAAATTCTCATGCATCCCCTTGAAACATAACAAAATATTGTAGGGAAAATTTATTTAAAAAAAAAAAAGCTTAAAAGTGGGGTAGGTGCAATAAGTTGGGTCCACAAAATGTTCAAAAAGTGGGAGTTTTTTCTTGATTTTCAAAATCTATCACAGTTGGACTAAAAATTTGAAGCACTTACACATAGAATCTTGAGAAATTCTAGTAATATGATATCTAATATTTTGAATCTGGTTTTCAAATATGTAATTTATTCTAATATCTATTTTAAATAATTTAATTTTTAATAGGCATGTATTAAAACCACTTTTTAAAATTTATTTTTAGGACCATACCATGCACATGTATGGTCATCATAATTTGACCTAAATAAAATTATTTTTCTAATTTATTTTGGGTAAAGGTGTGTATTATACTTGTAGATGAGGGGTACTGATTGTTCAGGACCCCAGGTCATAGGAGGGTCTAGAACAATAGGCTGCCTTGATCTACCTCAAGCTAACAAAATTGTTACAGGAGATTTTAGAGTTTAGAGGTTGAAAGGAAGAACAACCAGGTTGTTCTTATCCTTTAACAAGCCCGAATGTTTCAAAAAGTCAAGTGAGAAAGTTTCTAGAGTCTAGACTATGACTTAGGCAACTCACTTCCAGAGGACTACAGTGCGGGACACAAACGACAGTGTGACACACTGGCGTCTCAATACGGCACTAGCGTCCGTACAGACATAAAGCGTAAAGTATAATAAAAAATTGAGAGAGACTTACTAACGACCTAACATATATAGTTTGATGTAAATTGGAAACAACCTACACACACAAGAATGAGAAAATGTTGGGGTTGTGTTTAGAGGACTAGCGTAGTTAGTCCCCCACTTTGGTGTTTCCACCTCCATGGACAGCCAATATAACAACGATTGGAGAAATATGATAATGAAAATATAAAATGGAAATACCAAGAAATACATTGAACAACAATATGCTACAAAAATAATATGATAATGCTAAGTGAATGGAAGATGGAATAATGTCACCTTCAACCAAGTTCACTCAAGGAAAATTGGAGTGAACTTGCAAGCCTTTGAAAGCCTATATTGTTGCAACAACGAAGAGAATGAATCAAAAAAGTATCAACTTGCAGGTTCAATGGGGGTGGTAGAACTTGAGAGTGTTGTGAAAAGAGTGAAGAGAGTAGTCCCAAGTTTGTAAATGATCAAGAAGCTTCCAAGAATGAATGAGATAGGCATTTGAAGATTAAAATTAGAGGAAAAGGATCCGTTCGAGGTTGGTCAAGGGAGAAGAGATGTTATGCTTCATTGCCAATGGAGAATTATAATGCCTCTTTGAATTCCTGAGACAATAATCCTATTAGGATGATAGCGTGTTGCATAGATGTCCATGTGTCATGCTAGTGTCCTAGACAAAATATCCTCCACTAATACAAAACATTACTCCTAAGTGGATGGGAAGCGAATGAAGGACGTGAAATTGCATTATCAGACTTAATTCTCTAAGGTAGGGGTTATGTAAATGCGGAATTTACAAGGGGTGCAAATTCACACCATTAATTTTTTCCCTCACTTTAGTGAGAATAAGTGTCAACGAATGCACTGTAAAGTAGAGTAAAAGTTGAGAAATGTATACCTGAACGATTGAGGAAGCGGACCACAATCTAACACACTCAAGTGCATAGGAAGAGGAGATGGCTCCATAGGTACTCAGTTTTGAGGAGGGTTGAAGAAATGTGTCGTAAGCCCTCAAACCTACAAAAGGTGAAAAAAAGGATTTGCAGGTGCTCAATCCTACAGAGGAGGCACCACAGATGGTCGATCCTGAGGGAGGCTAGATGTGAAAGGCTCGACAAATTCTGATAGGCCCTTATAGGTGCTTGGTCCTACAAGGAAAGCTTGAAGTGCTCAATTCTCTAAGCTTGGTTGAAAAAGCAGCTTCATAGGTGCTCGGTCCTACAAAGCAACAAGCTAATCCACAAAAAAAAAATGATAGATAGCAAAAATCCACGTAGGTAGACAAAAATCCACACATACAGTCAACAATTGAAGGAAAATATTTCAAAGGGATCCCTTGGGAAACCTTCAAAAGAGAGGGGTCTGCTCACGGGACGTTCCATTGTCAAGGCGATGATATTTTTTGTGAAAAATTATATCATCAAGGAATCCTTCTAAAAGATCTATTTCATCAAGGAATTTGAAAGGAAGAATACTCCCTCGCAAGGGAGAGTTTTCAGACTTCTTCATCAAAAAAAGTACTCGCCTCTCGGAGGAAAGTTTTCAGATTCTTTCTCTATGCATCCGTTCCGATAGAATTTTTCTTGCTAGGGATCCTTGTTGAAGAATACAATTTTTTGAAAAATAAGGGATTTTTAGTGAGGGATTTGTAAGCATTAAATACACCTTTTTGAAAATCAAAGCAGCACAATAGCCCCCCTTAGGATGGTCTGTGTTGATCATAAATGCACATGACATCCTCAAGAGAGAGAAGAAAGTGATGTTGTGGCCCATGATACATGACGAGATGTAATTGTGGAAATTTTTTTACACACACGAGCGACAACACATAGGCGCCACAACATCATGAAGCAAGCAAAGAAGAGAGAAAGATAAAAATGAAACATAAGCAAAGACAAAGAAATCAAGATATAGGGGGGTCTGATATTTTGGGGTCAAAACTTCTCATAGATATAAATAGATAGATGTAATATAATAATATATGAACTTTCATCAATCCCCTACTATATCAGATGGTGAAGAAGTGTACGTCAAGAAAAAATAAAAATAAAAATTGGGTCAACATGGAAGGGAGGCCTAAATGCCCCCAACACTTTGCATCATCCCCAATTTTCAAAAATCAAGGCACAACAAAGAGAAGAATCGTGTAAAAAATAGAAGAAGTTTACAACACAAAACAATCCTATATCCAAGAACCTACAAGGGTGATAAGGTTCCTCTAGGAACACATAAAACAAGCATGGGGGAAACACAACACACACAAATATAATCTATAGATAAAGAAGAGCTACCCTCCTAGTCCTCATCAACCAAGAGGTCATCGTTCTCCTAGTCTAGATCATTATAGGGAGATGGTGAACGAGCATGCAAGGGAAAGATAGCAAGGGGAACACACTCTGACTCTCCTGCAACAAGAGCCAAGGAAGAGGGCCCCTTGAGGTCTTCTTCACTCAACTCCCATGAGGTAAACATCATTGATTTTATAAAAATCATTGATAGAGCTGAGACATCACCCACTGAGTTGAACATGCACTTGACATGAGTGCCATATGTCAATTGAGTGGGTGAAGGAGGCACTCAAGATCCACTTCCGACCTCATTGAAAGACTCGGGGCAGAGACATACTTGTGGGAAGTCAAGACAACCTCTGTCACTAGGACAACACAAGCCAAATTAGTGTTGGTTTTTGAAGAAGGTGATCCATTCTTACAACCCCCATTAGAAGCAGGGTCATCCTATAACTTGCACTTCATCAGGGGATGTGAGATCCCCATAGAGGAAGCAAAAAATGAGGAGGGAGAGGAAAGAACCATAACGAGCACCATTGAGTTATTCTCCATATCCATTGGCTTAGGAAAAGATGGGATGTCCAAAAGGGACATCAAGAGAGGAGGCTCAACCAAGGGATAAATGAACACTTGCACCCTTTTAGGGTGAGGGTCATCCATGCTCGCGGGGGGAGCTAGAAGCAAGATCGAGGTGACAAGAACCAAAGCAAAAGAGGCAGAAGAGGAGGATACAATAGGAGAAACTAAAATAGGAGGTGTGATCTCCCCTTCCATCTTCTATAGAGCAACCTACTCAGCAGACAAAGCCTTCCTCAGACACTTATGCTCATGTGCAAGGCAGTTTCTTCGATTCAGAGAGCTGGAAGTTGCAACTTGAGGAGGATCAGGAGGCTCCTATTCTTTCATGGGAGTGTCCATCATAGTCATTATCGGTAGAGGGAGTGACTCTTGGAAAAAAATAGGAGGAAAATATGTAGGAGCAGTGACAACAACCAGTGGAGAAGAAGAATAAAGTGCCTCAGCGGTGAGCCTTTCCATTCACTACCTTAGGGACAGGAGCAATAGGAGGCTACTAAGGCCGAGATGTAGGAGCGACTCCATGGGGACCCTTCTCCTTACCATATACGATGAGCTGAGGCACCGTGGGAAAGACAAGAAGGTCGAAAACTTGACGCTTGACCTTCCACCAAGTGGGCACCATCAGACTCCCCAAGAGAACAAATTTGAGGGTGTTGCAGTAGAACAGGAGGTAGAAGCAAGTTGAACTATAGATTAAGAGGAAGGAGGCTCTTGAGCATGAGCATACTTCCCCTTTCCCTTCTAAGAGGAAAAGACATGTTTTTGTACTATCATAGAGGCCTTAATTGAGATAGCATAAGGGGAAGGAGGATAGGTCACTTTCGGTGCTATGCCCCCATTCTTGTAGTTTATGTAAGTGTTATACAATAGGTTCGTCCTTGGAGGAAGTAAACCAATAGAGACATGCCATAAGTGATCTAATGAATAAGCCCCAAATGACACTAGGGGTTTGTACCCAGTGTCATGCATAACATGCACAGAGCCCTCATGAAAGAATTTTAAACATTTATGGATCACCAAAGGGACTACATTAATGGAAGCTAGCCAAGGAATGCCTAGCTTCACTCTAAACAAGTCAGACTCCAAGATAATATTGAAAAGGGCATTCACGATCCTGGGCCCTACTAGGATTGAAAGGGTGATGGAACCGATGGGAGGGATGGAAATCCCATCATGCATGTGTATCATGCTCTTAGATTCATCATACCCATCCTTGTGTAAAATGCTTATTAGCATAATCTCATCTATAATAACGTTAACTTGAGATGTAGGATCCATGAGAACGCTAGTCACAGTATTCTCGTTGATATGAGTGGGAATGTACAAAGGAGAGATTTATCTATTAGCATTCATAGGCAAGTCCTACGATGTGAAGGTTATAGAACGAGACCCATTCACAGGCTGCATGAAAGGGATGGGAAGATGAATGAAAGAATCCATATTCTACATACACTAAAAAAGACTCTCTCAAAAGCTCCCAAGGGTTTAACAATTAGACAGTGACCTATTCTAGAGTTCACTTCATAATGTTTAGGGAGTCTTCTAACTACGTCTCTAGGGGTCATAGGTTGGGTTATAAGGCTAGGCACCCTACAACGCACACACCTAGAACACGAGAGAATATTTCCTTCAACACTAAAAAACATAACTAAAATAGTTTATGTCGGGTTCACAAAAATGTAGATGGGGACCGACTACTTAAGACCCTAGGTCATGGTAGAGTCTAGAACAATAGGCTTCCCTAATCTATCTCAAGCTAACAAAATTGTTACGAGAGATTTTAAAGTTTAGAGGTTGAAAGGAAGAACAAATAGGTTATTTTTGTCCTTTAACAAGCCTGAATGTTTCAAGAAGTCGGATGAGCAGGTTTTCAGAGTCTGGACTAAGACTTAGGTAGCTCACTGCCAAAGAACTACAATGCAGGACACAAACGACAATGCAACACATTGGCATCTTAGTGGGGCACTGACATCCATATGGATAGAAAGTGTAAAGTACAATAAAAAACTGAGAGAGACTTAATAATGACCTAATAGATATAGTTTGATGTAATAATAGAGATAGAAAGGAACAAAAAGATAGTGTAACAAGAAGAATACTTTAACTAAATCTATCTACGAATTGATAAAGAAGGGTGAGGAAAGCACACCTTCCTACCCATGAGTTGATATCTTCAAATTCTTCACTTGACTAACAACCTACACAGACAAGAACGAGAAAATGTTGGGGCTGTGTTTAGAGGACTGCCTCAGTTAGTCCCTCACTTTGATGTTTGCACCTCCATGGACAACCAATATAACAATTATTAGAGAAATATGATAAATAAACTATAGAATTGAAGTACCAAGCAATACATTAAACAATAATATGTTACAAAAATAATACAATAATGCTAAGTGAATGGAAGATGGAATATTGTCACCTTCAACCATGTGCACTCAAGGAAAATGGGAGAAGGAGTGAGCTCGCAAGCCTTTGAAATCCAACATTACCGCAACAACGAAGATAACGAATCAGAAAAGTATCAACTTGCAACTTTAATGGAGGTGGTAGAGCTTGAGAGTGTTGTGAGAAGAGTGAAGAGAGTAGTCCCAATTTTGAAAATGATCAAGAAGAATCCAAGAATGAATGAGATAGGAATTTGAAGAGTGAAATTGGAGGCAAAGGAGACGTTTGAGGTCGGTCAAGGGAGCAGAGACGTTATGCTTTGTCACTAATGGAGAATTGTAATGCCTCTATGGATTCTAGAGGCAAGAATCCTACCAGGATGATAGCATGTCACACTAGCGTTCCAAATAGAATATCCTCCACCATCACAACAAATAGCTACCAAGTGGATGGGAAACAAATGAAGGACATGGAATTGCATTATCAGACTTAATTCTCCAAGGTAGGAGGTATGTAAATGCAAAATTTGCAAGGGGTAAAAATTTACACCACTACAATAGTAAAGATTGATGAGCTATCTTTTTATAATTTTTTCTAACTATTTTTTATTTTATTTTTTATTGGCCCTAATTGTTGTTTTTGAAAACCCCTTGTGTACAACCACCAAAATTTGAGCTAAAATAATTATTTTTTGGATTGTTTTCATCGTGTAAACAATTGTGTCTAGATGGATACCATATAATTTATTCTACAAGAAACTTAAGAAAATAGATTTTATTAAAAAAATACAAAAACTTTATATTTCAAGTTTATGGACCAATTTCCTCATTAATTGATTAAAAAATAGAAAAAAAATCCAATGATAAAAAATTACATATTTGAAAACTAGACATCATCATATATAATGGGTTTTAATTTTATAAAAAAAAATTGAAAAGAAGTTGTCAGCCATATTGTCAAAGTCAATTTTTCTCTTGATGTTTTCATGACATTGTACTTGTAGGTCCAAGGCTAAGGGGTGGGTTTCCAAGCCTAAAACAAAAGCAAAGGTATGGGTATCAAATTTGAAATTTTATGAAACATATATCCTCTCTAAAATGTGTTCCCATTCTAAAATATTAGGTAATTAGAAGCAGGTACTCGTTTTGAAAAATAAAACAGGTATCCATTTGTAAAAAAAAGGGGTGTCCATTGTAAAAATTTAGGTTTGGGAGCTCGAACCTAAATGATTACCCATTTCTATTGGGATATTTTGTAAACTTGAAACATCCCCTATATGTGGACTCAACTTCTTTCTTTTACCTAGTGTTGATATAAATATATATTTTTTTAATAAATCAAGCAAGCACTACCAAGTCTTGTTTCATCATTGGAGTATTTTATATCTTACATTGATTCTATCATAGGGGAAGCCATAGAGAATATTGTTTCCAATTTTACACCACAAAATAATCTTTTGATATGGTGAAGCCAAAAAAAATCAATGAAAAATTAGGTAAATTATTCTTTCACCCAAAAAATAATGTATCATTAGAAATAAGTTGCAAATTTTTTTATTCCATTGGTGTAACTATGAAAAAAAAATTAAAAATTGGATAGTTAGTGGTTGGTTTTTGAGAAATTGCCATGAAATAACGATGAAGTGTCTCAATATTTCTTGAGGAAACTCCATTGAGAGTTTTTTCTCTAATAAATACTAAACTATTTTGATATTCATGTTTTTTAGGGTAGAGGCAAAGGATTTGTGTAGGCAAAGAGGGGGAACATCATGCATAGGATAAGGTGTGGAGAACCCTTTCTGAACCATCCATTCCACATGTCATAATCCCTCGAGTTGTGAAGGATAGAATAGATGGTTACATATTGTAGTCTATTAGTTTACTCACACAGTTCCTAGTTGAGGATAGTGTCCATATATTCCAAGGTGATGAATGTGAGCCTTTATAGTAAGAGGTACCACCACACCGTTGTCATGCTTGAGAGATTGCATGTATTCATGAGCTAGATGGCACTATAGTGATCCATAGAAAATAAAATTGAGGTTTCTATAGATGTTGAGGAGAATGCTTCATAAAATAAGTGGTTTACTCTACACACAATGAAGTGGGTCACACAACTTGATCCACCTCATAATTCTATGTTGGAGAGTATGGTAATGACACATGCCCTACTTGAGGTAACATTTGGTATTGACCCATGGGTAATTTTAAATAAATATATATAATTTAATATTTTCTCAGTGAATTTTAGAATTAAGTATATTAAAATCCATTTTCAATGAAAATTATTATTATTTTTTAAATAAAAGTGGTTGAGCCACTCTAAAATATTTCTATTGATATATCAAAAAACTATTAAAAAAATGGCACAAGCAGAGGTTCCTCAACTAGCTTGGCCTAGAGAACCATTGTATGAATAATATTGCAGAGAGACACATCAGGATTGCAATGCCAAAACAATTAGAACACCATGCCCAAAGTCGATATAAGATGTTATAGAAGTAGTGTATCAAACATGAAGGCAAAAAAAACATTTTAAAATACATTATATATGACTTTCCATAGAAGAAGCAAGCTATGCAGGAGGAGGGAAGAACAAAGCTACATGCGGGTCTACCAGAGCATGCTAAACAAGAATTGCACTGCATAGAGCCTCTATCTCTTCTTTAATCTTCATTGAGTGTGGGTTCCTTCCTCTTTTTCTTAGGGTTTTTTGCTTAGAAGGTTGGCTACTGCTGGGAAAATGTGTCTCAACCTTGAAACTATATAAAGATTATTGTTGATAGGATATATATATATATATATATATATATATATATATATACTAGTTACATCGATAGGTGTAATATACAATGACCTAGCAAGGAGTGGGATGTGTGTAAACAATTTTTTGTTAACTTTTTCATAAAACTCCTAAAATGACTAACATACATTAAATAAATGATACATTGTAAATATAGACCGTTAATTTTTAGGTTTTAGATCTAATGGTGGATATATTTATTAATATCTTGCCCTAGAAGGTAACCCTATTTTATGAGGGCATTGCACTACGATTATAGATGGTGATGTATTTTGAGAGTCTGATAGTAGTCGTGTTGTCTCTGGATCTCTAGTGGTGATACTCTTGGGAGAAGCTTGCTCTACAAGTATATTGTAATCTTTGTGATTTCTAAATAATATATTGGGTAGCTTTTGGAGTGTGGGGTTTTTCTCCCGAAAGGTTTTTCCCCATGTAAATCACTATGTTGTGGTATGCATGATATTTATGTTTATTTCTATTTAAGTTTCTATAACTGTTAAATATCTCTAAATTTTTTGCATTATTCTCCTCTGAAGATTAGTGTAGGAAGTTGTTCTACTACCTTAGCTTCCTTACAAGTGGTATTGGAGCCTAACCACCTTTGGTTTCAATTGTGGGTTGTTGGATTTTTTGAACTAATCCAAATTTGAGTGGGAGCTTCTCTAGAAGACACTTTGTGATCTTATTGAAGTAATTTTAAGATGGAAAGTTCATTAGGGAGAATAGAGGTGGATAATTTTTTGGAAATGATTTTGAAATGTGGAAGCTTAAGATGGAGGATCTGTTGATAGACCAAGATCTATGGGATACTGTTGATGAGAATGTTTCAAGGCCTGCAAATCCTACTTAGGCTGCTCAATATAATGTTATGGACCATAAAGCCAAGGGTCTAATCAGATTGTTCTTGGAATACTCTATTTTAATTAATATCCATGAAGAGACCTCTGCACATAAACTATGGAAGAATCTTGGTGAGATGTATCAAGCAAAATCTTTAGTGAACAATATTTTCTTGAGGAAGAAATTGTATTCCTTGAGACTGGAAGAGGGTGGACAAATTCCAAATCACCTGGAAGCATTCAATATTTTGGTGGCTTAGTTGGCATCAATTGGTGTTAAAATGGATGAGGAAGAGAAATGTCAGATCCTACTTTGTTCTTTGTCTAATTTGTGGGATTCTCTTGTTATGGATATAAGGAGTAATTATGTTATATTAAAGACTGAAGATGTGATGGGTTCTTTTCTTTCTGAAGAGATGAGGAGAAAGGCATCCATCAGTACCAAGGAGGCCCTAAATGTTCATGGAAGACCTAAGGAAAAAGGAAAGAAGAATGAGAAGCATGAAAAATCCAAGTCCAAGGGGGGATCTAAATCTCTTAGAAAGTCTGAAGTTAATTGTTGGAATTGCAATAAGCCTGGATATGTTTGTAAGGAATGAAAAAAAGAAAATAAGAAGAAAAAGAAGAGATTTGATTTTTGACTCCATGTCTGAGAAGGAAGATTATGACACATTCATTGTAGCTTTGGCAACTTGTGTAGGCAATGATGCATGGTTAATTGGCTCGGGTACATCTTTCCATATGACCTTTAATAGAGAATGGTTTTCTAAATATGAAGAATTTGATGGAGTTAAGGTGTACTTGGGTGATGATTATCATTTAGACATTTTTGGTCATGGTAAAGTTAAAATCAGGTTTCCTGATGGTAGAATAAAAAGGATTAATGGTGTATTTTATATCCTTGGATTAGCACGAAATTTGTTATCTGTGAGAAAACTAATAGATGTGGGTGTGCAGGTAGTATTTTCTGATACAAGATGCAAGATGGTCAGAGGTGCTATGGCGATTGCTAGAGGTGTCAAATATGACACATTGTATAATCTTGGTGCGTGCACTATTAAGTGCAATAGTACTTCTATGAAAAGCAAGTCCGTGGAAGAAGGGAGGGTTTCACCTTCAACATATGCTCATGGTTTTTGGGTACCCAAGGGTGCTCTTTCTTCAAAATCAAAGCTACCTACAGAGAAAACTATGTTATGCCATTAGAGACTTAGCCACATTGGAGAAAAGGGTCTAAGTACCTTGAAAAATAAAAACCTTGTTGAAGGTTTGTCTGATTGTAATCTTGAATTCAATTTCCACAAGCATTTCATTTATGGAAAACAAAACCGCGTTCAGTTTTACTCGAGTTCACATAAATCTTGTGGCGTATTGGATCTTATTCATTCTAATGTGTTGGGTTTTGTAGATGTTCTTTCACTTGGTAAATCCTCATATTTTGTTTCATTTATTGATGATTATAGTAGGACATGGGTATATTTTTTAAAGAGTAAATATGGAGTTTTCAATCGATTTAAAGAATTTAAATAAATGGTTGAGTTGCAAACTGGAAAGAAAATAAAATGTTTGAGGAATGATAATGGTGGTGAATTTTTTTCTAATGATTTTGATAGATTTTGTAAAGATTGTGGTATTCATAGACAAAAGAAAACTCCCTATTCTCCACAATAGAATAAAGTTGTAGAAAGAATGAATAGGAAACTGATGGAGAAGGCTAGGGGTGTGTTGAGTGGTGTTGGTCTAGAGCAAAATTTTTGGGTTGAAACTATTGCCACTACCTGTTACCTGATTAACAGGTCTCCTACATCAGCTCTTATTGATAAGATGCCTATAGAGGCATGGTCGGGTCGCAAGCCTTAATTGATACATCTTAGATTTTTTGGTTGCAAGGCATATGTACATGTGCCAAAGGAGAAGTGAAAAAAGTTGGAGAACAAGGCTATGAAATGTATCTTCATCGGATATAGTTATGGTGTGAAAGGATACAAGCTTTGGGATCCTATTGCACAAAATGTATTACATAGTAGAAGTCTTATTTTTAGAGAAACTACGCCTTCTTCTATTACATTGCAGCCAAAAAAAAGTATACAAGAAGATGTGATTCAATTTCCTTCTACACCTAAGAAAGTTGAATTGATGCCCATGGATAGAAAATAAGTTTAAGAGAGCTCATCTAGCTCTAAATCTTCAGAAGATGATGAAAAACCTCCAACTCAACTTGTTTGTATGTCTACAAGGTATAGACAACCACCTGAAAGGTATTCACCTAATGATTGGAGATGAATTGTTTCTTTGAATACTAACATGGATGAACCCATATCCATAGAAGAGGCATTAGGTATGAATGATGCAGAATCCTAAAAGATTGCTATGGATGAAGAAATGGAATCTTTGAAAAATAATGATACATTGGATCTTGTACCATTTCCTAAAGGACGGAAATCTATTGATTGCAAATGGGTGTTAAAAAAAAGATTGGTTCAAATGGAGGTATTAAGAAGTACAAAGAAAGGTTGGTTGTGAAAGGTTACTCTTAAGTTGAGGGTGTTTATTATGGTGAGATATTCTCTCATGTTGCAAAAATTACATCCATTAGATTTTTCCTTGCTATTGCTACTGCTTCTGATTTAGAGGTTGAGAAAATGGATGTGAAAATTGCTTTCCTTCATGGTGACTTGGAGGAGGATATTTATATGATACAACCAGAGAACTACGTGGTGAAAGGTAAAAGTAAATTGGTTTGCAAATTGAAGAAATCTTTGTATGGCCTAAAATAGAGTCCTAGGATGTGGTACCAAAAATTTGATACATATGTGTTGAGTTTTGGATTTGAGCATTCTAAATCAGATCATTGTGTTTATTATAAGAATGATAGTGATTGTTTCCTATTTATTACGTTATGTGTTGATGATATGTTATTTATTGGCAAAGGGAAAGGTATGATTTCATAACTGAAATCTCAACTTGCTGCTAAATTTGAAATGAAACATATTGATACAACTAGACACATTGTTGGGATGGAAATTAAAAGAGATAGAGAGAAAAAAAAGCTATGACTTGGCCAAAGTAAGTATGTCAATTTAATTTTATAGAGATTTAACATGCAAGACTATAGACCATTGTGTGTTCCCATTTCTGTTGGAACAAATTTATCTATAGCAGATTGTCCAACATCTCCATTAGAGATGGAAGACATGAGAAAATTTCCTTACAAGAGTGCAGTTGGAAGTTTGATGTATGCTATGGTTTGTACTAGACCAAACATTGCCCAAGCAGTGGGAGTTCTTTCCAGATATATGTCTAATCCTAATAGAATTCATTGTGATGCAGTTAAAAGCGTCTTCAGATATTTGTGTGATACCTCAGATTATTCCTTGTGTTATCATAGTAATGTGACTGAAGACAATATTTCCCTTGATATTCATGGTTATGTGGATTCAAACTGGGCAGGTGATATTGATAGCAAACGATCCACTAGTGCTTATGTGTTTACTTTATTTGGTGGTGCAATTAGTTGGATGAGTAAGCGACAATTTGTAGTTGCTTTGTCCACTACTAAAGCAGAGTATATGGTATCTACTCATGCTTGTAAAGAAGCCATTTGGCTTAAGAGACTGTGTTTAGATATTGCAATAAAACAAGGTGCAGTGACAATTTATTGCGACAGTCAGAGTGCGATATGTCTAGCTAAGAACTCAACATTTCATGCTAGGACCAAGCACATTCAGGTACAATATCATTTTGTTTGAGATATGGTCGAAGATGGTAGGGTGAAAGTAGTTAAGGTAGAGACTTTGATGAATGTAGTTGATTCTTTAACTAAGCCTTTGAGCATAGAGAAGTTTAGATGGTGTTTAGAGACTATGGGCCTTTCGGCCCCTATCAATTAAGAGACAATGTTTACTCCATCCCGTTGCTCTTGTAAGGTGTTCGACAAGTGAGAGATTTGTTGGGAAAATGTGTCTCAACCTTGCAATTATATAAAGGTTATTGTTGATAGGATATATATATGAATATGAATATATATATGAATATATATATATATATATATATATCTTAGTTACACTGATAGGTGAAATATACAATGGTAGTAAGGGGAGGAGTGGGATGTGTGTAAATAATTTTTTGTTGACTTTTTCAAAAAACTCCTAAAATGACCAACATACATTAAATAAATGATACATTGTAAATCTAGATTGTTAATTATTAGGTTTTAGATCTAATGGCAGATATTTTGTTGGCCTGTCTTGCCCTAGAAGGTAACCATATTTTATGAGGGCATTGTACTACGATTGTAGATAGTGATGTATTCTGAGAGTCTAATAACAGTCATGTTGTCTTTGGATCTCTGGTGGTGATACTCTTGGAAGAAGCTTTATTTGCAAGTATATTGTAATCTTTGTGATTTCTGAATAATATATTGGGTGGCTTTTGGAGTGTGGGTTTTTTTCTCCCAAAAGGGTTTTCCCCATGTAAATCACTGTGTTGTGGTATGCATGAGATTTATGTTTATTTCTATTTAAGTTTTTGTAATTGTCAAAGAAATGTAAAAGTTTTGCATTATTCTCCTCTAAAGATTAGTGTAGGAAGTTGTTCTGCTACCTTAGCTTCCTTACAACTACTTGGAGTCTGGGAAATAGAAATATTTTTAGCGAAGTCAAATTCCCCCTCTTACCTAGACACTTATTCTACTATTTCATCTATTATTTGAGAGCCCACCTTTGTGATTATATTTTCTATAACTTTTGTTTCCCTATACTCCAAAGGGATAGAGTGAAATTAAACCCAGAATGGAATGAATTTAATTATAGAAGTGTTTGGGTTAAAATTTGGAGGTCATGATTGTATACAAAGTCTCGATCCCTTAAGAATCCAAGATTTGACTTTATATATTGCACTTATGCTTTCTTTTATTGAAAAAAGAACTATAAAAAACCCTTTACCTTGATCTACATAAAAAACTTGATTTGTTCCATTCCATTCATCAAAAACCCATTCTTTCAAATAATTTAAATTAGGAGAAAAATTCCAGAACTTACATATAAGTGTTGTTCTTTGCAGATCCTGAATTTGTGGAGAAAGTAACTCCCTTGAGAACATAATATTTATGATCCCATTTCTTGAATCCTGTTGAGGTATTGAGAGATTCAGTGAACGATTTTTCTAAGGATGCTAGAGCTCTTGAAACTTGGGGAACCATTTTTTCTTGACAAAATGGATTTGTGGCTTCTTCCATTTTCCCTTCTCCTTCTTCTATTTCCCCTTTTGTAGATTCTTCAATTTCCCGTTTTACAATGGTAGAAAAAAAAAACCCTTTTTCAATAGGTTTAAACCATCCCTTTGCCTTTGGATTGAAGGGTGCATGATCTCAGAGTGGAATATTATTTGGAAACGACAGTGCAAGTGGAATGCTATTTGGAAATGTTGTAGGAATTCCCCCATCTAGTATATCATCAGTCCAAAGAGATCGATGAAATTAGGGTTTCTTGGATGAGTTAATCGTGAAATTTTCTTGAAGAGTTTTATGTGACTCATTGTGAAAATGATTAATGTTAGCTTGATGAACACCTGGCCTAACTGGCTTGCCAATTTGAAAGCAACCTTTGACACCATGGATTCCTCAAGAGGAGAGAACCTACTCAATTTTTTTCAAAAAATATCGTTGGTACATAGTGGCACGTTTCCCAGAGTGATCATCTACTTTCTACTTAATTTTACTATGATCCATAATATCTAGCTTAAATAATTGCCTTCATAGATCAAAATTTAAAATTGTTAATTCTCACCTTGCTAACCATTTAGCTACTCGTTGTGAGATAACCTAGTTGAAAACTAATAGAAGTGTGAGAAGAATGCCTAGATCTAAAAGTTAAAAGAATCCATTATATTTTTTCATGTGTGTGACATCATCTTAGGTCTATTGCACACTTTCTTGTTATCTTAGATCTTTTATGTATAATTCTAAAGTTAGTTTATCTAGGGGCTACTTTAAGGAAAATCTGATCCTTACAGTTCAACAAATTCCCCAAATTTATTCATAAGCATAGTTATTCTTGATCATAATTAGAAATCAAATATCAAGGCAAGAGAAATTCAAAGGTATACAAAATCCCCCATATCATTCAGAAGTTAGAAGACCATTTCCATATATCAAATCAATTTTGTACTTGTAAATTTTATCATAGACCATGCATGTTAAAATTCACAAGTCAGTGATAGAGGATAAATATTTAGAATCTTAGTGGATAAAGTCATGACACTTGGACAAAGCCTCCTACATAAAAATCAAAAGCCAAGAACTCATCTATTTAATTTATGTATTTTTAAATATTTATTTTGTTATAATTTTATACAATCAATCCCAATTTATTTATCTACATTAATTTATATTTTGATTAAATGGATTTATTTCATACAATTATAATCCATTAAATTTTATTATAGAAGATATTTTTTATTAAAATTAATAGAGAATCAAACCTTGTCTTGAATTAATTGAATTTTTCTCCTTATCCTTAACCAAATAGATGCAATAATATAGTATAAAAAAAACACCTTGCCAAGACATATCAAATATCTACAAGCTTTGATGATAATTAGAAAATTCTATATTCATATATACAAACAAGAAGGACATAAAATTGTAACAAAAGTATCGTAATGCATGTCTATTCATCATCATCATCACATGCCAAATTGAATTTGTTCATCTCATCTAGAATTTTTAAAGCAACTATTGAGCTTTTATACACACTTTGCTCATCCTCATTTTGAAACATGTCTCTCCTAACATTACAATGATCTTCATTATCTTCAGAGAACAACACATAAAGGAAGGATTGTAGAATTCCTTGACATTCTTTTAAATTTTTTAATAAGGATTCATTAGCAAAGAATGGTTGACATTTGATCCATTGAATGTAATTCTCTTCCATGATAGCACCAATTCTTTTGTGACACTTCTTTAGGATTTTTTGTAGCCCTATATACAAATTTTCAAAATTTAGTAAACTATTAAGAAAGTGCTTAAATAGTTAGCACCTTTTCAAAAAGGTGAGATCTTTGAATACCCTAAATAAAAGCCAACACACCTATTTATAAAAGAATTCTTAATTTTTTTACTCAAATGATACCTGTAAAATCCACACACTATAGTTCTCCAAAAGAACCAGCTCCCCGTGGAGGTTTGCTAAATCTTTGCCGAGTAAAATCATTTCTTCTCTTTTATGACTAGACATTATAGTGGCTTGGTTATTGTCATTCTTAACATTTCTAATCTTTTCTTTGAGTATTTGATTACATATCAATAACTAGACATTAATTTTCAAGGTTAAATTGAATTATAATATTTCATATTCATTTGTTACTTGAATTTTAAATACTGATTGAAAATAATCCATATTGATCTTTACATGCTTAAGAGTTATGATTGAAACTAGTCAAATGAAGCATAGAATAAATCATATCAAGTAGTAATCTACTAATTAATGTTAATCTTGAAAACAAGAAACCAAAACTTACATAACCGTGGTAAAGTATACTTGAAAACGAATATGGCAATCTATACTCTTTTCCTCCATAAATGTGTTGATCTTGTCTAATTCAACATTAAGCATACTCATGAATCCTGCTTCATATCTATTCACAAAAACTTGATTATAACCTCCTATAATTACATCACTTCTCGTAGCTTCAATTAATTTGATTTGTTTCTTAAGAAGACCATAAGATATATAATGATCTTTCCATATTGATAAAGTTCGTTCCAATAGAAACCCAAACTATTTTTCAAACTTCATCCCGCACGACTATTGACCCCTCTCCCTTATTTTTCTCCTCTTCAACACTTAAACCCATTCAACCATTTATGTTTTCTTTTTTTGAAGGTAGTGATATTTATAGAGGAAGTAATGATGAGTATATTCCTATGCCTTTAAGGGCATATTCTAATCCATTCAAACATATTTTTGAATGGTAAAGCTAATTCTCTCGATTAAATTGGAGGGGAGGCGGTTATCACAAGGTTTATCTAGGAAGTGGCGAAACGTTCTAAATATAAAATTTAAATTTGTCTAGGAAGTGGCGAAACGTTCTAAACATAGAATTTGTACTTAAACATCGTTATGTACGGTTTGCTTAGGCTTTTTCATTTTCGTTCTAAACGTCATACAAATATATAACAATCTAAAAGTACAAATTACATGTGACCTATGCTCGTTAATTTTTATTTCTTTTGTACATTTTCCATATGCCACAAATAATGGAATATTGCAGTTCAATGTAAAAAAAATTGGGGTTATTTTCAAATTGTGTAAAATTTATTGTAAAGTCGTATAAATATGGTCATATAATTATTAAAATTATTTTTTGGATCATTTAAAAATAAATAAAAGTATATATTGTGATTATTATTATTTTTTAATTAATTTTTACTACGTAAAATTTTAATGATATTGTTCTTAAATCATAAAGTATGTAATCTTAAGATATTCATGATAAATTTGAGCTTGCGGTAGTATTAAAGGGTCTGGTTTTATCTAACACTAGTATTATTGATGCCATAATCTAATAATTTATATTATATACATTATGAGTAATGTTTAGTTATAGATAAAAAACACATGGATTAGTAAGCATGCATGAACAAAGTTAATAATAATTATGTATATGTTTTATTTAAAGATATTATGTATTTTAGGATATATGTGACTTGCAATTCATTGCGAGCAAGCTTGCAATATTGTTGAAATTATATGATTTATGAATAGTCTAGGAAACATTATGGGGTATGGCCTATAAATATCCCATATCTAATCATTTAAGGGGAATAGATTAATACAAATGTGTTTATGATTGTGGATAAATTGATGTATAACTTAGTAGTAACGTATAGATTGTAGTGCATATGTCACAAAAGAGAATGAATAACTCAACATATTCTATATAAGACAAGAAACATGCTAGTAGGTCGCATGACATGTCTTAGGTGCTTAAGCATCTATCTTCACATGCAAATAGATAATGACTAATATTCTAGTTCATTATCAAGACCTTCACAAAATCTATGTGCTATTATCTAAGCATGAACTAGAAGATTGTAAATCAAGTTGGTTGTGGAAGCACTATAAATATGTGAGTGTTGATAAAAAAAATAGTAGTCTTTAGCACAAATCAAAAGAAAGCTATTATCACATATGTGCATGGAGAGGGGATAAAAAATTGTCCAAAATAAACATAAAAATGTTAAATTATCATCATGATCAATATTACATATTCTATCACAAGATTCTATGAAAACACCTCTACAACATCAAGCTAGTTATTATCATTTCAAGCATATGTTTTTTCCATAATCCAAATGAGCTAATATTCTAACAATTAATAGTGCCTTCATTTATCATAAAACACATGTATTTCTTTTTCTATGTATTTTTATCCATGTATTTGTAATTTATAAAAATAGAAATACAAAATTGTTTTATGCTCCATTCTATGTACATTGAGAAAATAATATTTTTTATTTATTTTGAAGCTAAGTAATGCACATGCTTAGTGGTCAATTTTTTTAAGATGAATTAATTTTAAAAATTGTAAAAAAACTACTCAACATAAAGATAGCTTGTACTATATTAAATATTAACTATCTTTCCACCAATAGATTTTAAATTACTTGACAAAACAAAAAAGGGGAGGCACATACCCAACACTATGTTATATATTTTAGAGATAAAAAGGGGCCATTGATTTGTGTCCACATAATGTTTGACCCTCTAAATCTTTGACAATTTAAAAAATATTGGTAATTTAAAAACTATTCCATTATATTAAATATATATACATGCATAATGCCTTTTGCTTAAAAAAAAAGTTTTGTTCTTATCACATCTTCAAATTTTGAGCCTAGGTATATCAGATTACTCATTAAAGTTTATGTTTCATTAATTTAAGGAAAAAGGTAGCCATTTAAGTCACCTTTGGCCCTCCATTTATATTCATACCCCATCTAGTAGATAAATCTATGGTGAATAAAATGCTAATTAACAATCATGAAAATTCCCTTTCTATGGAGTAGTTTCCTCCTATGAAAGAAGTGTTGTGGAAGGGGTGTCCATTTCTTATCCCATAAGTAAATTGGGTGCAAGTACAAAGACTAGTAGTTCAAGTGTGGAAAGATAAGAGTGTAGAAGAATGTGGGATGACAGAAAGGAAGTTGCAATGATAACCTTATATGAGGAGTGATGTACAAAAGAAAAATGCACACAAAGGAGGTATAAAGAGGGTACTATTAATATAGGATATCATGCACATGTGTTAGACGAAAGTCAAGAAGAAATTTTATTTGTGAGGAATAGATTAAGGCAAGAGGTAAAAAGGATAAATATATTGGTTGGTCCAATATATAAGAATTTAATTAACTTAGAGTCCGATAAGGTAAGATTTGTGTTGAGATAATTTATAATTTTTATTTTATGCACCTTGATCATTTCTTTGTGTAATTAAAGCAACACATACCTATACCTAAATATGATATGATACATATAATGCTACTATCTAGCCCATGCCTACCACAATGAATAATTTTATGAGGGAGGAAGATGCCCATCATCATTAGAGATAGCTTAGCATGCCAAAAATGTCACTAATTATGCACAAAAGATAAGAATATGTGTTGTCACTCTAGAATGATTTCCATGAGATCAAAACACTAAATATTATCGAAATATTATATAAATTTTAATTTGTATGAGATCTAGAAGAATGTTTTATAGGACTTCAAGTATCTATAATTAGAACATGCAAATTTAGTTGTACTTAAAGAGATAAAGCAATAAATGAAAGAGTCAAGATAAAGCAATAAATAAGAGAGTTGATTAGTAAGTGTGCTCATTGGTTTAAAGAATTGGTATCTAAGACCATAAAAATAATTGGGATGCCACTCTAGTGAGAATGATAAATCAAAGGCTTGACTATGCATATACAACATGTGCTAGTAGAACACACATTTATAATCGAAAATGAAGCTCTAGAGGATTCTTTACTCCTAAAGATTGTTTGAAAACCATATTTTTAGAGAAACAACATGGTTCACAAGAAGATTTCTTGATATCCATGCACATGGATCAATTGGTGGGTACACATGCATATAAACATAGATTATACTGTATGGAGTATTGTTCAAAAGGACATGTAGAGATCAATTTTTTAATGGTGAGAGTTCAAGTGGTTAGTTCTACTCAACTTCCAATCCACATTACAATTGTGTAATCTATCATGAGCATCATGATAGTTTATCACATGCCTTATTATATAAAATGTAATGCATCATAGTTAATTAATGGTGTGACTTTTGTGGGATCTCAATTCATTACACTAATACCTATTGATTAGTTAAATATTTGTACACCACTCAAGATCTAGTTACAATACACTTACCCTAATTTTCCATCTTATAAATAAGATGTGCCTCAAAAATTGTATGCAACTTTCCCATAGTATGCCCATTGATATTCATGTGGTCTATAATGGCTAGGATAAGGTGGAGGACATCTAGGTCATGAGGGTGGAAAAAATAACAATTTAAGTTAAGTATTTTCCTATTATAACTACAAATAGAACAACCAAATAGCATGTAAATATAAAAATTTCCCAAATTTGGAGTTCTATGATATAGATCACATAACAAAATATTTCCCATCTCTATTGTAGATATTTGAGCCAAATTAAAAGATACAAATTATTCAAATTTAGGTAAATTCAAATGGAATAATTCTATGCAACTAAATAAGATTTCTCATGTTTTAACATGAAGAAACAATTAGGTGCATGTTAAAGATAAAGATAGTCTAAAATAGGAAACATATACAAAAGAACAATCAATTTGCAAGAAGGTGATTTGGACAAAAGAGCATCCACAACCTATTGATTTAATAGAATGATAAATTATTTTTCATGTCCTATTTATAGTCAATATTAGCCTATACTTATTAGGTATGTACTTGTGTCTTCCCTATTTTTACATGTGTTTTTTCCCTTCCTAAGTATGCCTTTTCTTCTGTCTCTACTCTCCACTCTTATTAGAATTTAAAACTTATTGATCATGTCATGCCTTTTATTTATCACCCACATTTCCATTGTAATTTTTGGACTTCTCCACCCTATCGTGCCTATTGTACAAACCAAGATTCCTCATCCTATAGTTTGAGTCTTGTGACATGGTTGGACCTTAACCCACAATATTTTTCCTATATTTATATTTCCCTCCTAACTTCCTAGCACATGTTGTATTGACTCTAGTAATCTATTTTTGGTGCCATTATTTTTGAAGTGGAATCTTTACCACCCATGACAATTTTTCAAATTTGAAGTTGTTGATGTGCATGGTGGCTAACCTATTCTATTTATGGGGGATATAAAACAGTGAATGATTTCAATCTAAATGATCATTTATACATAATCTAATCCATTTATAATCTATTTTGAGCACTTGTGTTTGAGAATGGGAGTCATAGGATGAAAACCTAGTCATTTTAAAGGGTGATCTCATATAGAGTTCGTATTTGAGCTTGGACATGGAATACAATCACATTATATTGACTCAATTTACTATTGTTTTTGGTATGAATTGATATTCTAGTTAATGATATTGTGGAACTATATGAATCTAATCCAACCATTATTGTATTAAGAAAGAGATCAATTCTTATATTTGTTATGATATTGCCAATACAATATATAATCATCTTAATTTGAGCTTTTGTAAGATATGAGTGAATGATAGGGCCAATAGTGTTATTATTCAAATAATAAATATTAATATAGGGTTAATAATTGGATTTAACTTATTGTTTGAGTCTAGGACATTAAATGGGTATAAAAGCTAGCAATCTTGTTATCTTGTGTATCGAGAGTTTAACTTTGAATTTTTTAGTTTTATATGGTATAGTGTTAGAGAAACAAGATATCACTTGAGGGGGGTTGAGAAACAAGGTTGATCCATAGAGAGTGTAGAGACTCAATCATATATTATAGAAACCATTGTGGAGCATAATAGTATGGAAAAAAGAGAGGAGAATGAACATATATAATAACCTAGATAGTTAGGATGAAATTAAGTCTATTTGATGATTGATATGGTGGTAGAATTGCTTCACAAGATGGAAAGTAAAATGAATGTGCCTAGAAAAATGATTGGTGAACTAAGTTAGTCTTAGGGTAATAATCTGGATCACACTCAAATCCAACACAAAAGACTTATTATTTTAGTTGCAAGACCAACTTAATCTAAATTTCTAAATAAGGAGGTAACAAATCTAAAAATTGAAGCCCATAAGTCATTTTTTTATGGTATTAGGGCTTGTCATGTAGAATATTGAACTCTTCCTAAGGAGATCAAAAGTGAAATATCACTCCCAATTTATATGACCATGAGGAAGTCTCAAAATGGTTACAGACCTAGGCCTAGGCTAGAATCCTTTCAAAAATATTTATATCAATATTTTGGGAAGTTGACACTTTCTCCCTATGATGAATATAATATATGCTTAGCTTGTGTGTGGGTATATAAGATAAACACATAACTATTCCCTAAATCGATGAGTGAAGATGAAATAGTCAATTTTTCCACCTTGCATTTAGAGTGTACTACACATGAGTGGTGGTACCAAGGTTTGATCACTTAGGGTCATGGATCCACCACCTCATATTATGAATTCTATAAATTTTTAATTGAAAGGATCTTGAAGTTTATCTAAAAGATTTAACTTTGATCAAATAGGGTGGTTTAGTGGAGAACTATGTAATAGAGTTTCATAATTTATCAGTGGTGGTGGTTGATATCACAAAGAGAATATTTCCTATGCTCTTCATTAAATTTTTAATTAAATATCTTAAGGAGCTAGTCAAGGATTTTGAACCACCTATCATAAAAGAGGTCATCAAGTAGGCTTTTACACTAGATACTTACATGTTGAAGAATAAGTTCCATACCAAACCCTTCATTCTAAATAAAACCTTTCACAAAAATATACAATAGACCAATATTTTTCCATTAAGACTAAACCTTGAGGTGATGGATGAATCAGGAAGGTTATGCAAGAGCATCCACGGTCATTGGAAATCTTACCTCAACCAAAAATATTTCCTTACTTTGTTTTGTATTTTCAATAAGAGTTGATATGTGGGGAATTAGTTATTTTAATTTTCAAATATTGTAATTTTCCCCTATTGATAATTTGTAATTGTAATTTTGGAGGTGGATTTACTTTGGTAAATGTTTTAAGGGCATCCTGGAGGAATATTCTAGCCTAGGCATCCATTTCAAGGTGGGGACCACTCATCAATGTATGTCCTTACATGTTGATTAATATGATTTGCATGCTCTTGTATGTTGGGGTTCCCAATTTTTCATGTTGGTGCATGTTCTTTATTAGAGCCATTAGAGCCATCAAAGAATAATGAAGCACACTAGATTGACCAAATTTGGTTGGCCATAAGTTAGGTGCCCATGTGAGGGCTATGAAAGTAATAATTATTTTTCACTATTTTCATGAATTATTCACAAAAGGGCATGGGTTTTCCAAGGAGTTATATGCATGTTATTTTGGAATACCATATTTGTATTCTCATCCTCAAAAATTTATATATTGATACCTTGACACTATGAGAAGTTGGTGTTTTGTAGTTGATTTTTTGCATAATAGGATGCTTGTGAGCAAGATTTTTGGAATAACTGTGTGTAAGTTTTTTCATAAATGTTTCAGATCATACTCCATGATCCATCATCAGGATGATAAGCAGATAGAAAGAGAAGTGACTCCAAGTTTTTACATATTATGCAATCAGTAAGCCCATATGATGAGGAATATGATGTTGTAATTTTATTTTATTTAAGAGAATGGAAATCCTATGCTTCTTTCTTGCATTTTTTTTGTGCAATTTGTGGTGTGGTTGTTTGTTTCAGATTTGGAAGGAGGTGTATCCTTTCTTGGAGAGAGGAAGAAGACATTTTTTTGTAGGTTTGAAGATATTTTTCAACACGAGGATTGGTGATACCGATGTTTACTGCAGCAAAGGTTTCATATGAAATTTTGTAGGTTGGAAGAGCTACAATCTTGTGAAAGAAGTTGGATTGAAGGAGATCAATTTGTGATTGATATTTTCTATTTTGTATCAGTCATATTTAAGATTTTTAATTCTTTTCATCAACCCATATGGTTGCACAACCATTTAATTCTATTTATGCTATATAATTCTTGAATTTTTAGGCAATTTTGAATGAACAAAGAAGAATACTTCTTGCAGATTTTTTTTGTTATTGCAAACAATAGTTGAGTGCATCTTATGTTTTTGGGATTTTGTGTATGAGGTTTGGTTTTATCCTACATCAAAAGGAAGAATATGTGATTCAACTACAAGTAGGCATAATCACCTAGAAATATATGTCTTAGGAAATAAAATTGCATTACGTTAAGGTAAGGTCTAATGATGAATCAAGATTAAAAGAACCTAAAACATAGACTAAAAAAATCCAAAATAGGAGATGGAAGAAGAAAAAGATCAACCAAAAGAGGAAGAGTTCATATTTGGATGCCCTCTTTCCATGCTCTCTAGTGCTTTGAGATACAACTCCTTTTACATAAATGGGTTCCTACAAGGTATAAGGATGACTCTACTCTTTGAAATTGGTGCCACTAACAACTTCATTGATGAGGGATTGGTGGCCAAGTGAGACATAAAGATATATTACTTTAAAGGTTTCAACATTATAGTGGTTGAAAGTTTCACCATCCAATATGATAGGAAGATCTTCCAATTGAATCTTAATTTGGGATAATATGATATTAAGGTTGAATTATATGTTATCAAAAGAAGAGACATGACTATGGTCCTTGGTATCTATTGGCTGCACTCATTAAGATAGATCATGCAAAACTTCTAGATCATGGAATTGAAACTTTTGTTGGAGGGATAGAATGGGTATTATAGGGAATAAAAAATAAATCACAAGGATTATATCTATTAAGAGAATGGAGAGGCATTTTCATCATTGGAAATCCATGTGAGCAACTCGATGTTTGGTGATTATATGAAAACTTACCAAAGGAAAGAATGCATATCATGTGGATGTACATAACATCTTCAACAAGCAAAATAAAGTATTCAGTAGCATTCTTCTAGGGATACTACAAAAAAATAAAATTGAGCATGTCATTGAGGTGGAGGAGGGCACTAAACTTATCATCACTACTCCATATCATCAACATAGGAGACATAAGGATTAAGGAACTATTGGAAATGGGGCACATCAAACCTAACTCAAGTCCCTTTTCTTCCTCTACATTTTTAGTAAATAAGGATGGAACAATATAGATGTGTGTTAACTATAGAGGGGCAAGTCCATGGAAATGGGTTACCAAAAGGGGGTCTTAAGTAACCTTTTTTTTGGAATCAAGAAAAACTAATCTTGGATGAGAAATTCAAGATAGTTATGCTCAAAATTTGAAGACACAACAAGAACAAGAGTTGTAGTGCTCTAAATATACTTTCTAAACTACTAATTTGTTTTGAAAATAGTGGAGATTAAGGGGTACAATAGGGGAGAAGACAAAGTGCTCCTATTTTTATCAAAAAACACAACATAGTGTTTGACACCCCCCATAAATATTAACTTTTTACAATATTTAAAAAATATTTTCAATGCAAAATTACATAACACCATGTAGTTTATGCCTGATTTTTCTACTATTTTTTAATGATTATATTATTTTTTACTAATTTTCAAAGTGGGGACATCTTATAAAATAAAAGCTTGAGTCTAGTTTTTGAAAAAATGCAATTTGTTTCAAATTTTGATGAAAGGCTAAAAATGAAATAAAAATACCATACATGGGTTATTGAAAAAAATGGAGACACTAGCAAAAGAAATTAAAGATAAAAACCTTAACATATTTGAAATGTAGAAAAAAATACATGGTTATAAATCTAAGACAAAGGTCAATGTTATTATGGTATTTTTTAACTTAACATTGAAAGATGTTTTTGATTAAGATACAACAGGTTTTAAAGGGACCTAAAACCCTTAAAAAAAATGTAGGAATAAAGATAAACAAAGAAACACATCTGCAACTAACCAAGTCTTACATGGACCTAAAACCCATAAGTTTGTAACAGTCTTAAACAAATAACCAGATACCCAACAACAAAACAACCAACAAAAATTAGCAAAATGGCTAGGAACATACATCAAAGTTACTATAACTCTTTGAGTGTATTAGTTGCTTCCAACTCCTACCAATATAAGATCTTATGAATATCAACCAAGCTAAGCTAATCATTCTTCTCTCCTTAGAAAGTCTTCTTTTCCCCCTAGTGTGTGTCCTTGGTCCTTTTTGCTCCGAGTAGCTATGTTTTCCTTTGGTCTAATAATCCTTCTTCATCTTCTCAGTAATAATGGAGACATCAACCACTTGGTCTTCTTTGAGCTCCTTCAAATCCTCAATGAGGATACAAATACCTTCAACACTATTATGATAGTGCATTGGCTTATTTTGACAACTCTTTCCAAGTTTTGGTTAATCTGCAAAAATAATTATTCCAAACCCTTGACCCGATTGCCATAATCCTCTTTCATAAGACTAAATTCAGTCATAATAGCTTCTAATGCTAGTTGAATCATGTTAATGTCATCCTTCACATTCATAGAGGCCTTCACTTCCCCTCTTAAATCAACTTTATTTTGCAAAGATATTAGATTAACATTTATCTAATTCAATTCTAGGAAGAACCAAATTTAATAAGGAAAAACTGGCCCACAACCCCATGCTTAGCTAACTCCAAAAAACTATAAATTTCCTTTTTTTTAGTGTTGAGTTGTGGGAAATCCTTAAATAAGTCCTGAGGGGTATGAACAACATTAGCACTTTCAGGAGTAAGAATTGGGCTTTTACCACTACAACCCACTTGCAGATTAGCTTTATCCTCCACAATACATTTGCTTTTTCACCCTTCATCCCAATTCAAAGTATTTTATTTATTATTCTTAATTGAAGAGACATGTAAATATATTCATAAGTAAAGTACCTTGTTTATGAACCACTCAACCAAAAAATATGTGTTTGATCCCTCTTCTTTACCTTCATACCCTTCTTCCCAAATTCTTCCTCAAACAAAGAGGTAAGCATCATTTCCACATCATCTTCTTCATCCCACTCCTCATCCCCATCTGAATTAGACTCCAAACCATCATCATATAAAACAACAAGATCCTTTGGAGTATGCTTCACAAAGAGCTTATTAATCGTAACAAGAGAGGGGAGGGCTTTCAAATGTTCCATAATTAATAAAATAAGATCTTCATGCAAAAAAAATTGTTTTTTATTCTTCTTATGATCCTTTAAACCAAACTCGATAGAAGCAAGTAGGTATAAAGGAAAGGATACCATACGCTTGTGAAATAAATGATTAAGGAGGATAAAATGAGAGCCATACATATGAGTATACCTTCCATCGAGGCTAAAATATTGCATGAGTACCTTTGCCACCTCTTCCCAATAGGTTTAATAGAGAGGCGATCAAACCCTTCCACGTTGTGTTTAAGAAACTTCTTTCCTTCCAACCCTTTTAGAAATTGTTTCACCTCACCTTCAGAGGCCTTACTTTCCTTGAAGAACTTTCTACCCTTGATGGGAAAACCAAATATTTTTGTAATAATCTCCTTGACGATAATAAGCTCCTTCCCATCTACCTTGAGGATAGAAGTATGTTATCCATTAATAAAGGCCCTAGTGATTTCAGGGTCATGACCATGAAACTTCTCAAGATAGGGAGTGAATCTACCATCTTCAAGGATCTTCCACATCATAGCTTTATTCTTGGCATCCTTGTAGGATGATGGCTCAATTATGCTACGATCTCCACCCATCTTAGTTCGTTTGTGAAACTAAGTAATGAAAATGGCCTTTTGACCCCACAAAATTTTTTTTTGATATCTCATCAAAATGCTCATAATCCATGTGAGGTGATAGTAGATAGTAATTTCCATCATAGAAATTCCCAAGCTGTATATTTTGCATATCATAAGATTAAAAGGCCTTTTCAAGCTCGTCCTTTCATAATTAAAACCTCCTTCCATTATAAGCCCTATGTAAATTATAATTAATGAGGTTTTGAATGTGAAAGGGGATGTCGATCACCTTATCCCAACACTTAGTTGAATCCATACCAATGCCAATGTAGCAGGAATTTGCAACGGGGTTACCCTCCCTAAAGATATGGGTGATATGAACCTCATCAAGAGAATTAGGGGTCAAAATTGAGTCCTTAATAAAAATTTCAATGGACCATCTTGGGCAATTTAAATTTCTTAGACAATTTAAAATATTTAAAGAATCTCCTTCAATCCATAACTTGTGAAAGCCTAGGGAGTAAGCCAAATTCAAATTGTTGTATGTAGCCGCAACTTCGGCAACATGATTTATTTGGTTGAAAGATGTTATTACATGTTTTTAGATTGATTTTGATAATATGAAATAATAATTTCATGTTTTGAATATTTGAAATGATAATTATCATGTTTTATGTTTGAATTTGATAACATACAATTTTTGTTTTCATATATTGTACTAATTATATTAGTTTGATATCAAATTGAATATCAAAAGAAGGAAGCTAATAAAAAACTCAAATTTTGGAGGAGTATGAACCTAAAAATAAACTAGAAAACATCATGCAATTAAGAAATTAAATCTCAAAGTTTAAGGTACACATATTTATCTTTTTCCGCTTTTTTCATGCCCCCTTCTATTCATAGTTTATGTGCAACATATCCTAGTGCTAGTTCACTTCATTGTAGCCTACATGTTAACCCTTTCGTGGTTCATATCCCTTCTCTTTCCTATAATTTTGATTTCACTAATTTCATTAATTATCATGTATTTTTCATCATTACACTCACTTAGGGAATCTAAAATCAATCAACATCATAAAATTGTATCCTAAATATAAGATTTGAAGTGTGTTATCAACCTTGCAAGTGGACCAAGATCTTTGTGAAATGCTAGTTCATTGAATGTACCTAAATATTCTACACATGGTGACATACTGATGGCTCTTTTAGATGTCAAAGGCACACCCTTTTCAACTAAGATAATTGTTACCATTAGTGCAACACTAAGGACATACCAAATGTAATTCCCTAAGGTTTTTTCTAATACATTAACGAAAAACAAGAGATAAAAAAAATCATGTTATAAAGTGTCATTGATATGCCACATTTCGCACTTGTATTCTTAAGGTTTCCTATAATTCTCATAAGTATCCAACCCTAATGTAGAATTCTAGAGTAGGTTTGAACCTCTATAAACTACAAGCCTACCTTTAATATTTATGATTTTTTATAATAATGCTAAGGGAAATTCAAAAATATATATAAATTTTACACCCTTAAATATTTCAATATTTCCTCTAACCTCTTCAAGTCCACAAGAAACCACATATTAAATTTTAGAACTCTAGAGTAGGTTTGCACCCCTACAAATCATAAAATTGGATCTAACCTTCACAAGGTTGTAAGATCCCTACATGTGAAACTTTAAAATTGTAAAGTACATTTGCACCCTTGTAAACTAAAATCTTTCCTTAAACCTATAAAACCTTGATGACCTACATATAGGACTTTATATTTCATAGGTAGATTTGTAACTACAAATTTATAAGTCTAGAACTAGAAGTTCATAATAATGAACAAAAGGACATGAATTTATCATTTTTTGTCTTATAAAAAATGAATTGGGTGAGGCAATTGATACCATGTAGGATCTTCATTTTCCAAATGATAAATCTAAAAGCTAAAAATTATAAAAAATCCAATGTCAAATTTTATGAACTTGCATATATAAGTTCATGAAATCCTTGTATTTTCTCTAAGATGCTCTAAAGGATTGGTGGCTCAACACTACACAACCATGTGATGACTTTAGTAACATCTATTTAAAATAGTAGGTAACTAATTGGTAGTTTGACAACACATAAAAAATTTAGTTGAGCACACACATATTAAACACATATTATAAATAGATTTTCCAAGAAGACCATACATGAGGGATACACAATCAATAAATAGTGCATAAACATTATAATTGCATCAATACAATGAATACCACATATGTACACATTATGTTATTTCCATAATATCATTTCACAAGCATGTTAATCGCATGATACATGGACCACCAAGTAGATATGAGATCCTTCCAAAACCATCAATTCATACCCATGGGATATCATAAAACAATACAAAACATATGAGAGTGGGAAGAACACACCAATTAATTGTATACTATAGAATCACATACACACATTGGATTAAATATTTTTATGAAAAGGGATCCTAGGTCTAAATCACAAAATACTGACATCAATCCTTTTTCAAGGGAACATTACAGTGCAAATCAATAAGGAGATTAAACTGACTTGCAACCATGAAGGTGAGTTAATCAACCCTGGATCTGACCATTTTGTGCCTTGTAAATTGATTGGAATTGAGTTCCTTTAATTAACACTACTTATGTTACTCGTAATAGTGTTGATGGATCTAGTATTGATGCCATTAGTGGTGTTGGTTCAACTTCTTAAGGTGAGTCATAACCTAGTTCTTTGACAAGTGCTTCAACTAGATCATTCACCAGTGTCGGGTTTTGATCATGAACACAAAGGTCAATAAACTGGTCAAGCTAATAAACTCAGTTAACTAGTAGATCTTCGCTAGCTTATGTTGTCTCTACTGCTACTTACTATTGCTTCATTAACTACTTGACTTTATAATCTGGGGGCTTTTCTAGAACCCTTCAAAATTCTAGTAGTTCTGATGCATCTAGATATGTAACCTTGTGAAGGTAATTTGGGCCTATTGCTTCAACTACTAGATATGCTTATGGTGTTGCTCTTGCTTCCTATGATTCTAGATTTGTATCTATATTCATAATAGGATATATTGATCTGATGGAATGTCTTCTATTTTAATCTTGACTTGTCTAAGATAGATAGCTATAGTATGCTGCTTTGACTTGATGCCTACTCAAGAATGGATTATTAAGAGAATGAAGATCAAAATGAGACAAAGCCCTATCTTAATAGGCATCAACATTTATTGAACATAATTGTATCATAAATATTTGGAAAAATTTTAAATGCTAGAAGAGAGTGAAAAAAAAAGAAAATAAACAAGCACGACCTTAACTAACATGGTGAAGAAACATATTAATATTAAGAGGGTTGGGTGGGAGGAGATATAAGGGACCAAGTGGGGAGAATTCACTAGTAGCATAGGTGGTGGACCAAGTAGGAGCAACCAATTCTCACTTGTAGAATGGTGATATAGAAATGAAGAAAATGGATTTGCTACTTATGGTTTAGGACATAAAGCAAACACACTTCCCAATCATTTAATTGAAGGGAAACCCTAGAGATCTCAATCTAAAGTATGCAAAGAAGAAAGAGATCTTGAAATAGGGTTGTCCTAAGGTATGATTATACACTAAAGAGGGGTTCACCACCAATCTAGGGCTTGAAAAGACTAATGAAATTCAAGACGTAATACTTAAACCTAATACAATGCAAACTTTCACTAAATGACCTAGAAAAGAATGTAAAATAGAATAGAAAGCTAAGAGATGAAATGTGTGCACCTGGAAATCTGTAGAGGATTGAATGAAGTTCCAAAAATTTGAAAACATTGATTTTAAAACTGACTGGGACTCATATGCCAGACTGGGTGATTTAGTCCTAGATCTAGGTTTTTGGGTAGGAACAGGTTTCCAAGACTGTAGATTTTTTATTTGCAAAAATCTAGAAATTGACCTATATTGGGACTCATATGCTAGAACTGGTGTATCAGTCCAGTTAGGGTTTTCTAGAAATTCAAGATTTGAATCTACTCCTCAATGTCTTCTTTATCCTTTCCAACTGATTTTCAAATCTAAAACCCCAATTTAAAACCTGTAGAAGTCTTCCAATGATCTCCAATGCAAGGTGACAACTTTGACAACTTTGAACACTTTGACAACTTTATCCAAACTTTCTCTTCAATTTATCTTCAACCTAGATCTGCAAATCACACACAAACCCTAGCAATAAAGTGATGCAAACATGAAGTGGCTCCAATGGATGTAGATATTGAATCTTGCTTGAATGTGATAGATCTTGACTCAATTTCTAGCTTGAATCATGAAACCCTACATCACAATTGTTAGCTCCAAAACAAACATGATGCATGACAACTTTTGACATGATGCTTGATGCTTGAATAATTCTCTAAAACACTTGATACTCTACCCTTGAAAACTCTTGTATGCTCTTGTAAACACTTGAATTCTCTTGTAAACTCAAACTTGCTATAAGAATGCTCATTCAACTTGCTAGGTGATCTCATGAATTCTTAGGTGAAAATGAGTGAAATAAACTTGTATTTATACTTAATTATGCCAAATTTCCTAAAATCATAATACTACAAGCCGACATCAAATCTAGGAGAATAAAATCCCGCCAATTATTTGAACTAAATTTAATTTTGGGCCACATGGGAGTCATACACCCAAGGTGGCGTATGAGTCTGATTAGGCATTAATTATGGGACCATTTTCAAAAATGCTTAGAAAGGTGTGAAATCTAGATTGGGACCAAAAAATCTAGGTGGGACTCATATGCCCAAGGTGGTGTATGAGTCCCAGATCACTAAATCTAGGCCACATAACCTAAAACACCTGAACTATGATTGGATGTTGATTTATGTCAGGATTATCCTCGAAAAGATGCATTAAATGAGGCTTGTGGATGCAAAATAAGGCCAATTAAAGAACAAAGAAGCCCAGTTATTAATAAAAACCTTATAAAAGTGTGAAAGTGTGTTACAACATTTTACAACACCCTAACTAAGGCATGATTAGGTTTATTTATTTTACAAGGGCCCAAGACCTAATGTGAGTGTGTTGAACACATTACAACACTAAGTCAAGGCATCATTAAACTTAATTTTATAAGGACAGCCCAAAAAAGTGTGAAAAATGTCACCGACGACATTTTTCAACACTACATTTAGCCCCCACTTTAGTGAGAGGATGAACTTGCTTCAAACTCGCACTAAAGTAGATAAACTCACTTCAAGAGGGGTCAAAGTGCACTAATGCCACTGAGATAGGACAACAACGATCAAGAGGGGTGATCAAGCCCCTAGGATCAAGATCCCATGGAAGACCAATATAAGCACAAAGGAATACACATGGAAATTATATAAAGATAAACAACAAGGCACAATCATACATTTCCAAGCTTTGACCATTTGTCCAACATGATGTGGATCAAATCTAGGTTGTTTGTCCAAAAATGCACACTCACTTTGAGGCAACAAAACTAAAGGTTGTATGCTAGGTGAGTATCTGAAGAGGTGAGGCACATACACACATGCAAGTGGCTATGGGAAAGTCATGCCTCAATCTAGCTTCCCATCAAAACCATACCAAAGTCATACCTCTTGATAAATTTTATAAGGTGCCATGCAACAATGAACTTTGAGCTTCATGAGGCAATAAAATATTTGTATGCTTGGGACTCATGAACAAATAAGATGGCTCCACATGCATGCAAGGTGGCCATTTAACTGAAATTTTGTAAATACAATATGTAAAGAATGTTCAAAGGAGTATTTCTTAGTTCATGTAAGGTCTTTAACTTAAGGGACATTGTGCCTTATGTCTCCAAGTGAGAGCCAATCAAAGGATAAAATATTCGCAACTTAGGGGATGCAATGTGTCGCATCAAGCCACTAAGAGGAATATAATATGCTAAGAGAGATCATGCTCTTGAGGGACATCACACCTAATGTAAACCACAAAGCGAAAGATGCATCACATGAAGTAAAAAGACTACACCATGAAACATGAAAAAGGAAAAAAATGTAAAAGAATAATGCAAATGTATGCCCCTACTTTAAAGAAATTTCTAAATACCATGTCGTGAGCAATTACTTTAAAGTAGAAAATGATAAATGCTAAAAATAAAGAAGACATGAGAGCTAACTTGGAAAGCTCTATGCCAAGTCATATATTTCCAAATAAAGCTATGTCATGCAAAAGAAAAAGATAAAATGGGTTGCCCCCAAAATGAAACTCCAAACACATAAGGGATCTATGGATTTGGGGTTAGTATGTTCTTGTTACAATGTTTGTAAGAGAGATTGAAATTGTCATCATTCCCCAAATACACATAGAACTAGAATAATTGCACAAAGAAAGTGAAAACAAATAAATAAAAACATTTTGGGTCAACATGGAAGAGACATGAATGTCTTGATGCTTTGCATCATCCCCAAAAGGAAAACATAAGACAAACGAAAAGATAAAGGAAAAGAAAACACTTTTGGGTCAACATGGAAGTGACATGAATGTCTCAAAGCCTTGCATCATCCCCAAAAGGAAAATACAAGACAAATGAAAAAGATAAAAGGTTTATGACATAGAGAAGAATGAAGGTACAAATAGAGGAATTCCACAAAGAGAGAAATGCATCAAATAGATCACGGGGGGTCACATTATGCACATGCAATCACACAAAAGTACAATACAAAAGATATAATGTAAGAGACTAGTAAGGCATATGCGAGTCAACCTATTAGCAGGTCGTCTACATCCCAATCATGTTCATTGTATACCAAAGGTGGAAGACTAGCCAAAGGGACAATAGAAAGCGCCGAACTAGGGTCATCACCAAGTTCATCACTCTTCCTAGAAGAATTATCATGTAATCTCATGGAAGAGGAAAACAATGTATTCAATTCATTATGCACATCCTCGTCAATTTTAGCAACATCATCATCATCATCCAAGTTAATCACAACAGGAGGTTGAATGATAATGTCTAAACAAGGGTTTAACTCATGTTGTAGTATGATATCTTTTTGTTGTTATGAAGGGGGAGAATCATCATGCATTGCTTCAGTCAAGTTTGGTTCTTGATTTTCTTTGTTTATTTCTTCATTTAACTTTCAAGCAAGGGCTTGACATCTACGCCTATGCTCTCTAGTGAAGGGAGAAAAGGGGACAGTGCGAAATAGCTCCCTAACACTAATACAATAGAGGAGAGGAGAAAAAACAAGTTCTATAGCTTCTTAAAAAACTTCTGAGATGACTACATACAGCATAAAAGAGATAACATAAAATAGGCATTAACAAATTGACACAAGTATTTATGTGGGAAAACCTTTTCAAATAAAAAACCCACCACACCAAGCAAAGACAATTTGTATTACAATAATGAAAAAATTACATACAAAGTTCAGTCTTCACTCTCTGATAATCAGCTCACAACAGCACTCAAGTTCACTCACTGTCACAATGCTCATACCATACAATGAATACCACTCTACTTGACTTAGCTTACAACTTACCAAAAAACTGTCACCTTTTGGTTTACATATAAAATAATGTAATCGACTGTCAAGTCTTACATTTGCATTCAATGTCTCAACCAGTCACTGACCTTCAGGTTCGTGCACCAATCACCCAAACAAGAAACCAATCTTCACTGCCAGATCTCCTTTGCATCGGGCCACCTAGGCAATAAATTCATTGCCCATATCGGATCATGTTCATCAACCGAACAAGTCAAGTATTAACTACTTTATCATTTTTTCCTTTAGCCAATAGGATGTCTAACATTGAGACACGTGTCCATCTTTCATTCGCTTGCTGCTCTAACTTTTGGTCCAAGTCGGTCAAACTCAGTTGACTGAGCTTTGAGCTCATATTGTCTCCACCATTCCGAGCTCTCATACCCACCGCGACATGGCGGTGAGCCCACTTGACCCACCCTTAGACTTTCCCGCACTACCACCGAGCTCTCCAAGTCTCCTCGCAGTGTGGCAGTGACGACCAGGTAGACCGCAGGTGGTCATATTGCGCTACCGGACCCTGACTGCCAGCAGTCTCACCGTGGCCACCATGATGAGCAAGATCACTACCCACGGTGTGGCGGTAGCCAACATGATAGACAACTAGCTGCCTACCGTGGCCATCACGGTTAGGGAAGACACTGCGTGGAGTAAGGCGATGATCGCCAACCCTCTCACTGCAGTACCGCCAAGGCTTAAACAAACCGCCATGGTAAAGCAGTAAGGGCAGAAATGATGCATTTTTCACCAAGTATTTTTTGATAGAGGCACAAGACTAGAAGTTGAGACATAATTTCCCAACAAGTTCCCACTTGGCGAAGACTTCCAGCTTCCTCTAGACTTCAAAAATTTACTGACAGTCATAGGTCCCAAGGCCCATCAATTTTGTGCACCATCTAAACTTGTTTGTGCTCACTGGCTTCGTTAATTCATCTACAACATTCTTCAAAGTGTCGAACTTTTCAATATAGACCTTTCCATCTTCAACCATGTCCCTCATGAAGTGATATTGCACATCAATGTGCTTTGTCCTGGCATGGAAAGTCGGGTTCTTTGCCAAACAAATGGCACTCTGACTATCACAAAAAATAGTAATCTACCCTACATTAAAACCAATATCTGAACACAAACGACTCAACCAAACTGCTTCCTTGTAGGCATGAGTGGCTTCCATGTACTCTGCCTCAACAATGGATAAAGCAACTATAGCTTGTCGCTTGCTTATCCAACTAATTGCTCCACCATTTAACATGAACGTGCATCCACTGGTGGGTCTCCTACTGTCAATGTCCCCTGCCCAATCAGAATCAACATATGCATGAATGCTGAGTGTTCTCTGTGATGCAACCAAATTGTCATGGTAACATAAAGCATACTCTGAAGTCCCCTTCAAATATATGAACACTCTCTTCACAACATCCCAATGCGTTCTTCCCAGATTTTCCATAAAAAGGCTGAGAACTCCCACTACTTGGGCAATGTCAGGTCTTGTAAAGACCATCACATACATTAAACTACCAACAACACTTGCATACGACACCTTGGTCATGTCCTCCATCTTAGTAGCAAAATTTGGACAGTCTTCAACAGATAGTTTCGTTCCTTGTCTAACCAGAACAACTAGCCGCTTGCAGTCATCCATACCAAATCTCTCCAAAACCGTATTGACATAATTACTTTGACTTACCCAGAGATTTCTTCTCATTCTATCCCTAGTTATCTCCATTCCTAGAATATAACTTGCTGCACCTAGATCTTTCATTTCGAAGTTTGCAAATAACTGAGATTTAAGATCAAAAATCATAGACTTGCTATTTCCTATGAACAACATATCGTCCATGTATAGTGTAATAACAAGCACACGATCATTTTTAGATTTATAATAAACACAATGATCAAATTTTGATCTAACAAATCCCATAGACAACACAAACGTGTCAAATTTTTGGTACCACATTCTAGGAGATTGCTTCAAACCATACAAAGATTTTTTTAATTTACAGACCAGATTTTGTTTACCTTTTTCAACGAAGTGCTCAAGCTGGGACATATAAATTTATTCTTCCAGCTCACCATGAAGAAACACTATCTTCACATCCATCTTCTCAATTTCTAAATCATGCGCTATTGCTAATGACAACAAAAATCTGATAGATGTCAGCTTTTCTACAAGGAAAAAAATCTCTGCATAATCAATTCCCTCAATTTGGGAAAATCCCTTTGCAACCAACATTGCCTTATAATTCTCAACACTGCCATCAAGACCAGTCTTCTTTTTGAATACCCACTTACAACCAACAGGCTTTCGCCCTTTAGGCAAAGGTACCAAAACCCAAGTTTCATTCTTCTTCAATGAATCCATTTCTTCATTCATGGCTTCCAGCCAAGAATTTGAATCAGACATGTTGATTACTTATTTTACAGTCCTAGGCTCATCAATGCTAGTAATCAAGACATAGTCACAGTTCGAATCTAACATTGAGAAACCATACCTTTCAGGTTGTCGCTTTTCTTGTGTAGATCTTCTTACTGGCTGAGGTTGTGGTTCTTCATCATCAAAACTCTCAAAGCTGCTTGAACTCTCCTCAGTTTCAAGTACACCATGCAGATCTTCCTTTTTTGGAGTTTGTAGAATCTCAACTGCATCATTCTTCTTTTCTTTATGATCTGTCTTGAGCTGTTGATCACTTACTAAAGGTTTTAGCTCACGAAATGTCATGCTTTTGCTATACAAAATCTTCTCTGTAATAGGGTTCCAAAGTTTGTATCCCTTCACACCAATGCCATAGCCGATGAGGATACATTTAATAACCTTGTTATCCAGGTTTGACCTTTTCTCATTTGGCACATAAGCATATGCCTCACAGCCAAAGACACGAACATGCCTCAGAGAGGGCTACTTACCAGACCATGCTTCCAAAGTTGTCTTATCAACAAGAGCAGAGAAAGGAGAATGATTTACTAGATAACATGTTGTAGCCATAGCCTCAACCCAGAACTTCTGCTCCAGACTAGCACTACTCAGCATACTCCTTGCCTTTTCCATCAACGTCCTATTCAACCTTTCAGCAACTCCATTCTGTTGTGGAGTATAAGGTGTTGTTTTATGCCTTTTAATTCCATGATTTATGCAATACCTTTCGAAATCTTTAGAACAAAACTCACTACCATCGTCTGTCCTCAAACATTTAATTTTCCTTCCAGTCTGATTCTCTACCAAAGTTTTAAAATCTTTAAATCAACTGAACACTTCTGATTTACTTTTAAGAAAGTATACAAATGCCCTTCTCGAACAGTCATCAATAAAAGAAACATAATATCTAAACTTTGATAACGAAGGAACATTAATTGGACCAAAAACATCAAAATGAACATAATCCGGTATACTAGAAGATTTATGACGACTCGAGTAAAATGAAACATGGTGTTGTTTTCCATAAATACAATGTTCACAAAAATCGAACTCAAGGTTACAATCATCAAACCCTTCTACAAGATTTTTATTCTTCAAGGTTTTTAAACCTTTCTCACCTATGTGACCAAGTCTATGATGCCACAACATAGTCTTCTCTGTTGGGATTTTTACCTCCAACGCATTTGCAGCCAGAGAAGTGTCTTTACCTTTCTCTACAGGGACTGGTTTATATGACTCTACAGAGGCATTATTACATTGAACAGGACGTGCATCCAACTTGTACAAAGTGCCAGTGCGAACAACCTTAGCCAACACCATTGCACCTCTGGCCATTTTACATCCTTTAATTGAGAAAGAAACTTCTACACCAGCATAATTTAACTTACTAATAGAAAGAAGATTACGAGTCAGACCTGGTATGTGTAGTATGCCACCAATACCTTTGAATCTCCCATTAGGAAACTAAATTTTGACTCTACCTCTGCCAACGATCTCCAGTGTTGAATCACTTGCTAGGTACACCTTTCCACCATCATACTTCTCATACTTGGAGAACCATTCTCTATGAGATGTCATGTGAAAGAATGCACCTGAGTCAACTAGCCAGACATCATCTGATGCCTGAGTTGCCAAGGCTGCAATGAAGGCATCTGCATCACTCTAAGAAGAGTCATTGTTTAAAGAATTCTTCTTCTTCTTCTTCTTCTCCTTACAATCCTTTTGGATATGACCAGGTTTCCCACAGTTCTAGCATTTCACCTTGGACATTTTACTGGGAGACTTTGATCTCCCTATAGATTTGGATTTTTACTTCTTGTCTTTCTTCTTGCCTTTCTCCTTTGGTCTACCTCAAACAGCAAGGGCCTCTTTGGCCATCTTAGAAGGCTTCCTTCACCTTTCTTCAGATAGAAGTGAAGCAACCATGTAATCCATCTTGAATGCAGTTCTCATGCTTTCAATAGCCATCAATAGATGATCCCAACTGTCAGGTAACAAACACAACAGGAGCATGCAATGATCCTCCTCCTCAGTCTTTACACCTATAGATGCCAGGTAAGTAACACTCATGTTAAACAAATCAAATGGTCTACAATAGATGCACCTTCTTCCATCTTCAGGGAGTATAACTTCTTCTTCAAAAAAAGCTTATTTACCAGAGACTTTCCTTGATAAATATCACCAAGATTCTTCCATAATGAACTACAGACTTCTCCTTGTGGACGTTCAGGAGTACAGAATCGTCCAGACTCAGTCTTATCATACCTCTTGCTTTTCTATGAACAATGTCCCAATCCTCTTGCTTAATACTTTGTGGCATAGTTCCAAACACTACTACCTAGAGGTCTCTATCCACGAGCAAGTCTTCCATTTTGAGTTTCCATAACTCAAAGTTGCTGCCATTGAATTTTTCAATCTCTACTCTACCTGATGTACTTGCCATCTCAAATAGAAACAATTTTTAACAATGCAAGACTCCACTAGAACAATATTAGCACAGAAAATTGACCTTTCAAACAAGGATAACACAACTAGCCAAGCTCTGATACCACTTGAAGGGAGAAAAGGGGAAAGTACAGAATACCTCCCTAACACTAATACAACAGAGGAGAGGAGCAAAAATAGGTTCTATAGCTTCTTAAAAAACTTTTGAGATGAATACATACATCATAAAAGAGATAACAAAAAATAGGCATTCACAGATTGACACAAGTATTTACGTGGGAAAACCTTTTTAGGTAAAAAACCCACCACACCAAGCAAAGACAATTTGTATTACAGTAATGAAAAAATTACTTACAAAGTTAATTCTTCACTCTCTGATAATCAACTCATAGCATCAGTCAAGTTCACTCACAATCACAATGCTCATAGCATACAATGAATACCACTCTACTTGACTTAGCTTAAAACTTACCAAAAAACGGTCACCTTTTGGTTTACATATAAATTAATGTAATCAACTGTCAAGTCTTACATTTGCATTCAATGTCTCAACCAATCATAGACTTCAGGTTCATGCATCGATCACCCAATCAAGAAATTGATCTTCACTGACAGATCTCCTTTGCATCGGGTCGCCCAGGCAATAAATTCATTGCCCATATCGGATCATGTTCATCAACCAAACAAGTCAAGTATTAACTGCTTTATCATTTTTTCCTTTAGCCAATAGGATGTCTGACATTGAGCCACATGTCCATCTTTCATTTTCTTGTTGCTTTGACTTTTGGTCCAAGTCAGTCAAACTCGGTTGACCAAGCTTTGAGCTCATACTGTCTCCATCGCGCCATCGCTTTAAGCTCTCATACCCATCGTAGCATGGTGGTGACCCCACTTGACCCACCCTCAACCTTTCCCATGCTACCATCGAGCTCTCCAAGTCTCCTCGCGGTGTGGCGGTGATAGCCAAGCAGATCGCAGGCAGTCATATCGCACTACCGAGCCCTAACCGCCAACCTTCCGCAATAGGGCGGTGACCGCTCGCCCAGACTGCTAATGGTCAACCGTGCTATCGCAGAGGATGCTAGGCCAACCCACGGTAGGGCGGTGACCGCCCTAGTAGATCGCCAGTAGTCTTACCGTGGCCATCGTGGTGAGCCAGATCACTGCCCACGGTGTGGCGGTAGCCAACGTGATAGACAACTAGTCGCCTATTGCAGCCACCACGGTTAGGGAAGACACTGTGCATGGTAAGGCGGTTACCACCAAGCCTCTCAGTGCAATACCACCAAGGCTTAAACAAACCACCATGCTAAAGCGATAAGGGCAGAAATGATCCATTTTTTCATCGTCTTTTCTAACAGAGGCACAAGACTGGAAATTGAGACATAATTTCCCAACATCTAGCACCTCTATTTATTTTAGTTCAGTTTTCAAGTTGAATTTTTGTAGGAGCAGGATGATCATCCATAGATTTCTTTTCTTCCCTAGGGGGAGGAATGAAAGAAACCATGGGAGGTTTTTCAACCACTTTCTCTTTAATTTTGTAAACTTGTTTTGTTCCAGGAGGTGTGACGGGATTGTTTTTCGTTCTCTCTTGGTCTTTTGCAAGAAATGGGTGAAGGTTTTGTATTAGGTTGGTCTTGATTGTTTGGACTATCTTTAGGTTCAATCATGGTTTTGTCAAGGATGGTAGGCTTAGTCGTGGGTTGAGGCATATTTTGAAGGGAAAGTTTTTCTATGCATTTCACCTTAAATTTTTGGTAGGATTTGAAAAATAAATCTTCTTGAGGTTTGATAGGTTCCATAGGCTCAGGTCAAAAGAAATCTAAGGAAAATTTTCCATGGGAAGAAAAAGGGTCAAAGCCACTATGATGTACAGTGAAAATTTCATTGTCAAAGGGAAAATTTAAGCATTTATGCACAACCAATGGGGCAACATTCATGGAGCGAAGCCATGGATAGCGTAGCTTCACATGAAATTAACTGAACATCGAAATGATGGAGAATGATACATCTGGAATTTTATGTCCTACTTGAAAAGGTAAGGTGATCGATCACATCACAGGGAAATCAAAACCATTATGCGTCTTGATCCATGCTTTCGATTTATCGTATGTTTCCTGGTAAAGCTCATGCAGAAGTAAGAATTATTCAGTGATCACATTCTCTCCATAGACGGGATCTATTAATATCCCATTAGTGTGCTTGTCATAGATTTAACCGGCTATGTAAAGAGGACCATCAGGTGCATGTTTAAGTATATCGTGTGAGGAGAAAGCAATCTCAAGAAGCTTTTTAGTTCGTCCCTTATGATGTTGAATTTCAACCAACACAACCAAACCATTGATAGAATTTTGTTCTTGTTGATCAGTATCCATAGGAATTTTTTGAATTGTATCTATGTTCTCATCATTTGTGAACATTCATCACATCAGTCTTTGTAGTTTCACTATCTTTGGCAAATGAAATATTATGTTTCAGCATGGGATTGGTAAAGATTTGCAAGTTTTGGTTAGGAGGGGCAACAAAATTATTTCCTTGATCCTTAACACCTCCAATGGAAATCCAAAATGAAAGGAAGAAAATGAATTTTCTACTTATGGTTTAGGACATAGAGCAAACACACTTCCTAATTATTTCAATGAAGGGAAACCCTAGAGATCTCAATCTAAAGTATGCAAAGGAGAAAGAGATCTTGCAATAGGGTTGTCATAAGGTATGATTCTACACTAAAGAGGGGTTCACCACCAAGATAGGGATTGGAAAGACTAATGAAATGCAAAGCCTAATACTTAAACCTAATAGAATGCAAACTTTCACTTAATGACCTAGAAAATCATGTAAAACATAATAGAAAGCTAAGAGATGAAATGTGTGCACCTAGAAATATGTAGAGGATTGAATTAAGTTATAAAATGATGAAAACATTGATTTTAAAGCCGATTGGGACTCATATACTAGATTGGGTGATTTATTCCCGTATCTAGGTTTCTAGGCAAGCATAGGTTTATGTCACTGTAGATTCTGAATCTGCAAAAAACTAGAAATTGACCTATACTGGGAGTCATATGCCAGAACTGGTGTATCAATCCAGTTAGGGTTTTTTGGAGATTCAAGGTCTAAATCTACTCCTCAATAATTTCTCTATCCTTTCCAACTGATTTCTGAATCAAAAACCCTAATTTACAACTTGTAGAAGTCTTCCAATGATCTCCAATCCAAGGTGACAACTTTGACAACTTTCTCCAAACTTTGTCTTCAATATATCTTCAACCTCAATCTACAAATCACACAAAAACCCTAGCAATAAGGTATTGAAAAAATGTATGAAGTGGCTCCAATGGATGTAGAACTTGACTCTTGCTTAGATGTGATAGATCTTAACTCGATTGCTAGCTTGAATCATGAAACCCTACATCACAATTGTTAGCTGTAAAGAGCAGAACTCTTTAAAACAAACATCAACAAAACATTAAATAATTTCATTTATATTCAAAATAAGCTTGACAATTCATTCATTTAGACATCATAAAAGACAATCGATTCCAAAACACAACGAATTAAGTCGATAAGATAGATTCAATATATATAATTCCAGTTTAAATAGATACATGTGTCATAAGACACTTTAATGATAGTCAGACATAAGATGTAAAATAAGTTACAATTCGAGACTTAGGCATTCAGTCGCCTTAAGCTCTGCAATACACATTTCAAGAAAATATAAAACATAAAAGAAGATGACATCCTTTGATCTTCAATCCAATAGAAAATCTTCATAAAGAAGACGAGAACAAGGATCCGACGCTTTTTCCGCCCAGCCTCGAAGCTTACGCTTCCTCAGAATTCCTTAGTCATTCAAGAAATACCCGACCCTACACGAATCGCTTAGCAAAAAGTAGTCTATGAGTAAGATGGAATCTAGTGTGTGCCTAGTATAACTAGTAAAACCACAAGAATTTCATTTTTCTAATTCATTTAAGAAACAAGAAATTTCGATACTAGGATATGGTAGAGAGTTCAATAATTCCATCTATTTCAATGGTCCTTAAGTTACTTGGCCAAGTAAAATGTCATGCACAACAAATAAAGCAGTTTTGGAAAAGCAAAACTACACTCTCTAATAACCCATATTCGGCACCTATCCCGAAAGGTAACTTTCCCAAAACATGATATGCACATTCATTTATCAAGCATGCATGGTTCCAATCAATCAAATCCAATCTTTCACAAACAATTTTAACAAAATCTTGTTTGAAGCAAAAACAGTTTAAAAGTTGTTCTTTCATCGTTTCAAAACATAATATCATTAATTTAATATTTAATTTGAATAATTAAATAATCAAAAGTAAAGAAGGTGTATCTCTAGTATGCAAATTAAATACATATTTAAAAACGGTCATAAAAGAGCACACGTTCTTTTATTCTATTCACTCAATTAATTTGTTTCGTTTTCAATAAAAATCATACTTTAATTTTAAATGATTTATTCTCTGTTTTCATACTTTCAAAAAATATATAAATAAATTAATACTTTTCAAAAATAGTTTTAAGATAAATCATTTCAGTTTCTGCTTCTGAATATTTTTGAGTTTCAATGGCTAATTTCACTGATTTTAACCTTTGTTTCAAAATTACGTTAAAAATTTATAAGATATTTAGAGAAAATCTTTTTGTTTCTAATTCTTTTGAATTTGTAAAAATGTTTTATGATTAAAAATAAGATTCTTTTCAATCAAATTATGAGTTTCTCCTAAATTTGTAAATCAAATTTAAACTAACGTTTTCCTGTTTAAGATCTTTTTAAATCTAAATTTAAATGATGTTTTTTGTTTAGAATCTCTTCCTAAATTCAATCAGCTCTTTTTATTTCATGTTTTCAATCAAATTCTTCCTAAAAATCTTTTGTTTCCAAATTATATAGTATTCTGGAAATTGAAGAATAATCACAGTTTGATATTTAAGAGTTCAAACAGAATTCAAAATAATAGAAATAGTTTTAAAAATCAACATAACAACATAACTATTTCATTTAATTTACTCTATTCATGTTTTTGTTTTAAAAATCTCAAGATCCTACCTCGTAAATTCTGGTAATGAATTGTGAAATTCCTCTGTTCTTTCTTAACTCTTGTCCTCTGTTCTTTAATTGTTGTTTGTTTGGTATGAAAATTCCTCATCCACTGTTGTTTCTTCCCTCTTCCTTTCTCCCTGGTGCCTCTTCCTTTGTTTCCTACGTACCTTATCTATTCTTCTCCTTGGTTGGTTGGTTGGTTGGCTACGTGTGGAGAGTGGTTAGCACGCCTCTCCCTGTTCTTCCTGCGCACCTCTTACCAGTCCCTGCATAGGTGAGTGGACCTGTGGCTGCGTGGATCCTTGCGGTTCCCCTCAAGATCTCCTTAGCTGACTGTGTGGGGTGTGTAGGGAGGTGGGAATAGCGAGTTCCTTGGCCGCGCCCTTCCCTGCTGTGGTTGGTGCCTATCTCCACCTTCTTCCTGCCTTAAGCGCCTCTTACCTTCCTTGGAGACTGCGTGGAGGATAGTCTTCCCTGTTGTGATTGCATACCCCTCTTCCTAGTAGCACCTATTCTCCTCTTCCATATGCGTGGAAATTTGCAGTGTGTGGGGAGTGTAAACACAGTCCTTCCCTCTGCTTCCCAAACAAATAAATCCCTCTCAAAATCCAAAAACGGATTTTTTCCCTATTCTTTTTTTTTTTTATCTCCAATTGAAATTCAAAATTTTCTTTTGACTCCTCCTTCTCTTTCTCATGCATAGATATTAACAAGAAATGAGATCCCCCAATTTGAGGTTGATCTCCAGATCAATTCTCTAACTCCAAGTTTTGAAAATCTGATTGCTTTTCCAATTAATTGAAGATATTTCTTCAATCTGTTCAACTGAAGTTTCTTTTGAATGCAAATTTCAATTTGACGTGAATTGTTTTCAATAACTCCATTTTTAGCTATTTGTTTAATTTCTACATTTAAATCTTTTCCTCTTTCATAATTTTCAAATAAAAACATATAATTTTAAAACACAACTTTTATTATATTTATTAAATTTCGCAATAAAAATCTATTTCCTTAAATTTCAAAATTCAAGCATCTTTATTTTCACATAATGATAAAATATTGACTTAAATAATTTGATTATTTAAATAAAATCCATTTTCTCACAAATTAATAAAATCATCATTTAAACAACACATATTTTTCCACTTTTTGGAGAAATCAATAAAACTAGATTTAAAATTTGCAAACACAGAAATCACAAGAATACATTAAAATATCAACTAAGTGAGTGAGAGTGATTCCATCATACTCATAAACGTCTAATGGCTAAAATGACACTACCTAATCATTGTTCTTGCCTTCAATCACGTTCACCTATTCCCGCGTTCACTTGCACTCGATTTTTCATCAGCAATGACAAACCCCAAATTAAATATAAATACATTTTGAATCATTGTAAATGCATTTCAATTTCAATTTTGATTTCATTTCAATTTAAATATCAATTTAACTTCGATTTGAATAATCATTTAACATAATATAATTAATCAATATCATGATTAATAACTTGCATTTAAAATAATCAAGAAAATCTATGTGTGACATCCTTCCCCTCTTGGAAGAGACATTGTCTTGATGTCTTATTAGTCATTCATTAAGAATAACATCACCATCAATAAAACATACTATCTCAATCAGTAATAGCATAGTATCTCAATAGGTAAAACATAGTGTCTCAATCATAATGAAATAGTAACTAACAGCATAGTTCTCAAACATAAGCATAAGTAAATCATAGTAGCATCCATGCTATCAAAGTTCACAACATGTGGATAAAAAACCAGAGTATCAAGTATCTCCGCATAAAACAAATACTAATCTATGAAAGAAAATGAGGAAAATGACGGTCTATTGTCTCAGAATCCTCTAATGTAGCACTATCCTCATTATACTGGTCCCACTGGACCTTGTACTGAGTACTATCTCTGTTACGTAGCTTAATGCTATGCCTATCTAGGATTCAGATGGGCTCCACTAGCACCACCCCTGGATCCTGTACCTGTAATGAACGCCAATCAAGAATATGAGATGCATCACGATGATATGGTTTCAACAAAGAAACATGGAAAACATTATGGAGTCGAGCTAGAGCATGTGGTAACGCTAGTCTTTATGTAACTGGATTAATAACTTCTAGTACATCAAATAGTCCCACAAATCTCAGTGCCAACTTTGATGATTTCCCAAATGAGATAGAGCTCTTATGAGGCTTAACCCTCAAAAAGACTTTATCTCCTGCAAAAAATTGCCTGAAAGTGTTGTTCCTATCAACATAGCTCTTATTTCTATCGACTGCTTCCTTCAACCTACCCTTGATCAACTTCATTTGCTCATCCATTTCCTTGAGCATATCTGGACCAATAATGATCCTGTCTTCCATCTCGTCCCAACTTATGGGTGTGCGACATTTCCATCCATAAAGTGCCTCAAAAGGTGTCATACCCAAAGATGCATGAAATGAATTGTTGTAGGAAAACTCGACCAATGGTAAATATTCCTCCCACTTGTACTGCTGATCCATGCAATACATTCTTAGTAAGTCCTCAACAACCTGATTGAACCTTTTAGTTTGGCCATTAGTTTGTGGGTGATATGCAGAACTAAAATTCAATTTAGTTCCCAAAGCTACATTCAGTGTAGTCCAAAACCTAGATGTCATCCTGGTATCCCTATTAGAAATAATGGTCTCTGGTAAACCATGCAATCTAAATATCTCTTGCAAAAATTTCCTCACAAGAGTCAATAATCCATCTTTCAGATTTCCAGGTATGAAATGTGAAACCTTCGTCAGCTTATCAACAACTACTAAGATGGTATCATGCCTATTCCCGCTCAAAGGTAATCCTTGGATGAAATCCATACTAATTACTTGCCACTTATACTCAGGTATATCGTGGGGATACAAAAGTCCTATTGGACGCACATGCTCAGCCTTAACCTACTGGCATTCCAAACATCTAGCCACATACTCCATGACATCTTTCTTGAGCTTAGGCCAAAAATACAAAACCTTCAACTCTGCTACCATCTTCATAACTCCTAAATGCCCTGAATAAGGTGCATCATGTACTTCCTCAAGAATAAATTTCCTTAAGTCTCCACCCTCAGGGATATAAATCCTTCCCTCATATATGAAAATACCATCATACTCCATCACATATCTACCAAATCTATGATCTGAAGGATCCGCCTCTAAGGCTTGCTTGACCCTATCATAATGCTCATCTCCTAGAAGATATTGCAACACTTGCTGTCTCAAATTTGACCTTGTGGTCAACATAGCAAAGAGATATCTTCTCCTTCTAAGAGCATCAACAACTCTATTTTCCTTACCCTTGATATACTCAATACCAAAATCATACTCACTTACGAACTCAAGCCACCTCCTCTGTATCGCATTGAGGTTCAGCTATGTGAAGATGCACTTAAGTCCTAAATGGTCTGTCTTAAGCTCAAATGGCTTCCCTAGGAGATAATGTCTCCACATCTGCAATGCATGAACAATAGCTGTAAGCTCAAGATCATGTGGTGCATAATCAACTCATACTGTTTCAATTTCCTGGACTCATATGCAACCACTTTCCCTTCCTGCATTAGCACAACTCCTACACCTTCACCTAAAGCATCTATAATCACTATGAAGTGCCCATTAGGATATGGTATAGTCAACACTAGTGCCGATGTCAACTTATGTTTAAGAATTTGAAATGCTTCTTCGCACTTCTCATTCCACTCGTATTTCTTTCCCTTCTTCTGAAGAGAAGTAATAGGTGCTACAATCTTGGAAAACCCTTCCACATATTTCCTGTAGTATCCTACAAGTCTCATGAAACTACAAACTTCAGTAACACTCTGAGGTGTTGGCCAATCTACAATTGCCTCTATCTTCAAAGGATCAACTAAGATTCCCTCAATAGATATAACATGCCCCAAATAGTGAACCTTCTTCTAAAAGAAGGTACACTTTGAAAACTTACCAAAGAGCTTTCGATCTCTTAGTCATTGCAAGACTATTCTCAAGTGCTTCTCATGCTCCTCTTCTATTTTAGAGTAAATGAAAATGTCATCAATGAATATAAGCATGAAATAATCTAAACAATCTCTAAAGATATTGTTCATAAGGTTCATGAATGCCACTGGAGAATTCATTAGGCCAAAAGGTACCACTATGAACTCATAGTGTCCATACCGAGTTCTAAAAGTTGTCTTTGGAATGTCCTCATCCTTAATCCTTAACTGGTGGTAACCTGATCTAAGATCAATCTTAGAAAACACTATGGCCCCCTTCATCTAATCAAATAGTTCATCTATCCTGGGTAAAGGATACCTATTCTTAATGGTAACCTTGTTCAACATCCTATAATCAATACATAGTCGCAAGGTTCCATCCTTCTTCTTAACGAAGATTACCGGTGCACCCCATGGAGATACACTCGGTCTAATAAATCCCAATTTCATCAACTCCTGTAATTGAACCTTTAGTTCATATAACTCAGTAGTAGTCATTTTTTATGGAGCTTTGGATTGAGGCTTCATTCCAAGTAAAAGTTCAATCAAGAAATCAAATTCTCTCTTCGATAGTAATTGAGTAAGTTCTTCGGGAAAGATATCTAAGAACTCTCTGAGAATTGGAGCCCTTTGGACTATGTTGGGCATTATCCATGTCACTCACCAATATAGCATATATGGAACATCATTTCCGATGTGCTTTCTTTAGCTGCATAGCTGAGATATGTCTCAACTCTAGAGGCTCTCAAGATCCTAAAATCTCAACTGGATGTCCAAAATCATCCAAACAACTCACAACCTTATCCTCATAGTTCACTATGGATTTATGCTCAATTAACCAATTGATCCCTAAGATCACATCATAAGAACCCAACGGTGCTACATAAAGGTTAACTTGGGTTTGGAAGTTAGGTAACTCTAAATCGCTACATGATAAACATGAATCTACCCTCTTCTCTGCTCGATTTCCATACTGAACCATCCATGAATGTGACATAAAACCAGATCTAATAGGTAATTTAGCAACTACTTTAGGATCAATAAAGAATTCAATAGCTCCTGTATCTATCAAAATAGAAGTAGATTGACCAAAAAGCTTACCCAACATTTTAATAGGTGAAGCCTAAAAGTTTGCTTGATGGTTGTCAACCGCTGCATGAATCTGGTGTTGCGATGCTCGCTGATCATTACCACCTCACTGACCTCCTGTTCGCTGAGTGCAATTTGAGGCATGGTGATCTCCTCCATAATTATAGCATCCACCTTGTGGCCCTGGGTGACCACCTGTCCTATTCCTAATATTGGAGAAGTTAGTGTTATTATTGTTCACTTTCTTGTTTCCACCATTGCTCTCTTCTCCTTTATCCTGGGTGTTTGTTCCTCTTTTCAAATTCCTGATCTGTTGATTGTTGTTACCCTTTTGATTATTGTTGTTATTGTTTTGGAACTTCCTGTTTCCAAAACCAAATTTAGCATTCACACTCTTCCTGCAGTTAGCCACTTGTTGCAGATTTTGTTCCTATTTTGTGGCCTTTTCGAAGACCTCATCCATCATCAATGGATTATGAATATCCACATCAGCTCCTATCTGCGGCCTTAATCCAAGGATGAATTTATAAATACGAAACCGTTTATCCATCTGATACTGTGGTATGTACTTTAGGAGATTAGTGAACCTCTCCCAGTACTGAGTAACTGTCAGACCACCTTGTGTCGGATTCTAGAACTCTGTCATCTTCTTGTCAAAGAACAGCTGTGGAAGCCACCTCTTCCTGAAAAGTTGCCAGAAAACTTCCCATGTAGTCCCACCTGGTAGTAACTTCTTCCCAGTCTTCTCGTTATCCCACCAAGTAGTAACTTCTCTAGTAAGATGGTATGTAGCCCAAACTACCTTGGTCTCATTGGACATACTCCTGAGCTCAAAGTACTTTTCCATCTCAATAACCCAAGCTTCAGCTCCATCACCTATAGTCTTACTATCAAACATGGGCGGTGCTACCCTTTTCAAATATTTCGTCAACTCCCCTTCAATCCTAGCTTGAGGATTTGGTACTTCAACCCTTGGATTATCATTATTAGGTTGCTCCTGATTTTGGGGAATTTCAACTCGAGGGTTTTGTCCTTCTTCGACACCTCAAACTTCATGTTCCAAGTTATCCATTATGGAATCCCGTTGATTCAAGAGACTAAGAATCTGATCCAACCTATCATTCTCATTACTTGCAGCAACTCCTTTACCTCTTGTACCCATTATGTATCAACAATTCCTGCATCAAGGAATGTTTCTTTAGCGTAATGGACAAAGGACCCTAGTGTTCAAACCTAGGGATCTGATACCAAATGTAAAGAGCGGAACTCTTTAAAACAAACATCGACAAAACTTCAAATAATTTCATTTATATTCAAAATAAAGTCGACAATTCATTCATTTAGACATCATAAAACACAATCGTTTCCAAAACACAATGACTTAAGTCGATAAGATAGATTCAATATATATAATTCCAATTTAAATAGATACATGTGTCATAATACACTTCAATGATAATCATATATAAGATGTTGTAATATAAGTTACAATTTGAGACTTAGGCATTCAGTCACCTTAAGCTCTAGAATACATATTTCAAGAAAATATAAAACATAAAAGAAGATGACATCCTTTGATCTTCAATCCAATAGCAAATCTTCATAAATAAGATGAGAACAAGGATCCAGTGCTTTTTTCGCACAACCTTGAAGCTTACCCTTCCCCGAAATTCCTTAGTCATTCAATAAATACCCGACCCTACACAAATCGCTTAGCAAAAAGCAGTCTATGAGCAAGATGGAATCTAGTGCGTGCCTAGTATAACTAGTAAAACCACAAGCATTTTCATTTTTCTAATTCATTTAAGAAACAAGCAAGTTCGATACTAGGATATGGTAGAGAGATCAATAATTCCATCTATTTCAATGGTCCTTAAGTTACTTGGCCAAGTAAAATGTCATGCACGACAAATAAAGCAGTTTTGGAACAGAAAAACTACACTCTCTAATAACCCATATTCGAAACCCATCCTGGAAGGTAACTTTCCCAAAACATGACATGCACATTCATTTATCAAGCATGCATGGTTCCAATCAGTCAAATCCAATCTTTCACAAACAATTTTAACGAAATCTTGTTTGAAGCAAAAACCGTTTAAAAGATGTTCTTTCATCGTTTTAAAACATAATATCATTAATTTAATATTTAATTTGAATAATTAAATAATCAAAAGTAAAGAAGGTGTATCTCTAGTATGCAAATTAGATACATATTTAAAAATGGTCATAAAAGAGCACACATTCTTTTATTCTATTCACTCAATTAATTTGTTTCGTTTTCAATAAAAATCATACTTTAATTTTAAATGATTTATTCTCTGTTTGCATACTTTCAGAAAATATATAAATAAATTAATACTTTTCAAAAATATTTTTAAGATAAATCATTTCAGTTTCTGCTTCTGAATATTTTTGAGTTCAATGGCTAATTTCACTGATTTTAACCTTTGTTTCAAAATTACGTTAAAAATTTATAAGATATTTATAGAAAATCTTTCTGTTTCTAATTCTTTCGAATCTGTAAATAACGTTTTCTGATTAAAAATAAGATTCTTTTCAATCAAATTATGAGTTTCTCCTAAATTTGTAAATCAGATTTAAACTAACGTTTTCTTATTTAAGATCTTTTTAAATCTAAATTTAAATGATGTTTTCTGTTTTGAATCTCTTCCTAAATTCAATCAGCTATTTTTATTTCATGTTTTCAATCAAATTCTTCCTAAAAAATTTATGTTTCCAAATTATATAGTATTCTGGAAATTGAAGAATAATCACAATTTGATATTTAAGAGTTCAAACAGAATTTGAAATAATAGAAATAGTTTTAAAAATCAACATAACAACATAACTATTTCATTTAATTTACTCTATTCATGTATTTGTTTTAAAAATCTCAAGATCTTACCTTGTAAATTCTGGAAATGAATTGTGAAACTCCTCTATTCTTTCTTAACTCATGTCCTCTGTTCTTTAATTGTTGTTTGTTTGGTATGAAAATTCCTCACCCACTGTTGTTTCTTCCCTCTTCCTTTCTCCCTAGCGCCTCTTCCTTTCTCCTATCTTCCTTTATTTCCTACGTACCTTATCTATTCTTCTCCCAGGCTAGCTGGTTGGCTGCGTGTGGAGAGTGGCTAGCACACCTCTCCCTATTCTTCCTGCGCACCCTTTCCACACTTTTTTTTCTGCACACCTCTTACCAGTCCCTGCGTAGGTGAGTGGACTTGTGGCTGCGTGAATCCCTGCACGTCCCCTCAAGATCTCCTTAGCTAGTTGTGTGGGGTGTTTAGGGAGGTGGGAACATAGAGTTCCTTGGCTGTGCCCTTCCCTGCTATGGTTGGTGCCTATCTCCACCTTCTTCCTGCCTTAAGCGCCTCTTACCTTCCTTGGAGACTACATGGAGGATAGTCTTCCCTGTTGTTATTGCATACCCCTCTTCCTAGTAGTGCCTATTCTCCTCTTCCAGATGCGTGGCAATTTGCAGTGTGTGGGGAGTGTAAACACAGTCCTTCCCTCTGCTTCCCAAACAAATAAATCCCTCTCAAAATCCAAAAATGGATTCCTGCCCTGTTCTTTTTTTTTAATCTCCAATTGAGATTTGAAATTTTCTTCTGACTCCTCCTTCTCTTTCTCATGCATAGATATCAACAAGAAATGAGATCCCCCAATTTGAGGTTGATCTCCAGATCAATTCTCTAACTCCAAGTTTTGAAAATTTGATTGCTTTTCCAATTAATTGAAGATATTTCTTCAATCTGTTCAACTGAAGTTTCTTTTGAAAGCAAATTTCAATTTGACATGAATTGTTTTCAATAACTCCATTTTTAGCTATTTGTTTAATTTCTACATTTAAATCTTTTCCTCTTTCATAATTTTCAAATAAAAACATATAATTTTAAAACACAACTTTTATTATATTTATTAAATTTCGCAATAAAAACCTATTTCCTTAAATTTCAAAATTCAAGCATCTTTATTTTCACATAATGATAAAATATTGAATTAAATAATTTGATTATTTAAATAAAATCTATTTTCTCACAAATTAATAAAATCATCATTTAAACAAAATATATTTTTCACTTTTTGGAGAAATCAATAAAACTAGATTTAAAATTTGCAAACACAGAAATCACAAGAATACATTAAAATATCAACGAAGTGAGTGTGTGTGATTCCATCATACTCATAAATGTTTAATGGCTAAAATGACTCTACCTGATCGTTGTTCTCGCCTTCAATCACATTCACCTATTCCTGCGTTCACTTGCACTCAATGACAAAACCCCAAATTAAATATAAATACATTTTGAATCATTGTAAATGCATTTCAATTTCAATTTAACTTCAATTTGAATAATCATTTAACATAATATAATTAATCAATATCATGCTTAATAACTTGCATTTAAAATAATCAAGAAAATCTATACATGACATTAGCTCCAAAACAAACATGATGCATGATGACTTTGACATGATGCTTGAATAATTCTCTAAAACACTTGATAATCTTCCCTTGAAGACTCTTGAATTCTCTTGTAAACAATTGAATGCTCTTGTAAACTCATACTTGCTATAAACAAGCTCATTCAACTTGCTAGGTGATCTCATGAATTCTTAGGTGAAAATGAGTGAAAGAAACTTATATGTATACTTAATAATGCCAATTTTTTTGAAATTACAACACTACAAGCCAACATCAGATCTAGGAGAATAAAATCCCACCAAGAATTTAAATTTAATTTAATTTTGGGAAACACGAGACTTATATGCCCAAGGTGGCGTATGAGTCCCATTAGGCATTAATTATGGGAGCATTTTTAAAAATGCTTAGAAAGGTGTGAAATCCAGATTAAGACTCAAAAACCTAGGTGGGACTCATATGCCCAAGGTGGCGTATGAGTCTCAACTTGCTAAATTGGGGCCACACAACCTAAAAACACTTGAGTTATAATTGGATGTTTATTTATGTTAGGATTATCCTTAAAAAGATGCATTAATGAGGCTTGTGGATTTAAAATAAGCCCAATTAAAGAATAAAGAAGCCCAATTATTAATGACAACCTTAGAAAAGTGTGAAAGTGTGTTGTACAACACTTTACGACACCCTAAATAAGGCATGATTAGGTTTATTTAGTTTACAAGGGCCCAAGACTTAATGTGAGTGTGTTGAACACATTACAACACTAAGTCAAGGTATCATTAAGCTTAATTTTATAAGGAGGGCCCAAACAAGTGTGAAAATGTCACCGATTACATTTTTTGACACTACAGATTCATATGACCAGCATAAGACTTGACTTGCTAAATATTATGGAGGTTCAGTAAGCACCATGTCGAACCCCCTGCCATTTCCTTGTCTTTCACTTTAGCCAATATGAGTTCAACTAGTACTAGCAGCTCTATTGGGGAATTTCCCATCTCTGTAGGAGCTTTCCAAATAAATAGCTTAGTAGCCACATTGGCAAGAAATTACATCCATTCATAGGTTCTGCTTACTCCCTTGGCATCCCACCTGACAATATAACCCCCCACCCATCCCCACACATGATCCCCACCCGAGGGGGTGGAATGTAAGTAGGGTCGATGGGAGACCCTCCCACCAACTAAATTCTCCCACCCACCCTATCCAAGTAGTGGAGGTATATTTTAGGAAGGTGCAACTAAGAATCCCCACCCAACCCAATAACTATTTGAAAAATCCCCTCCCACTTGTTATCCTATATCCCCTCCCACCTCAGCTAATCTCCACCCAAAGTGAACCCACCCACCCCAGTTTTTGTAAGGAGATGGAGAGAATTTATTGGCCAGAATCGAGTGATTTCCCTTTCTTCCATTGTACCCTAAACTATAAATATAAGATTTCAATAATAAAAAAATAGTAATAGAGATTCAGATACCAGATCTGAGAAAAGTAGAGTTTTGTGCACCTGTCGTACAAGTTTGAAGGTGATTTAGAAAGTCTGGGTCACCTTGGATGACTATGTCCTTGTAGGCTTGTTTTGTATTTGAAAAATCAGACATGTAACACTCTATCTACTCTCCAACTCCTGCTCTGCAAATTTTTTCGTCTTTAGATCTAGACCTGCAATAAATATACAAACGAAATGGTGGGTGGCTATATAGGATTTTTCCTCAATCAAACCCCTATTTGGGTATTTTTACCTCCATAAATATCTAATAAACTGATTTATAAGAGTGTGTGTGCTCTAACCTTAAGTGCATCTAAGATTGTTATGAGATAGGATGCATGAAAAACCTACTCAAGTGTATTAGAGAAGGATTCCTCTATGACAAATGATAAAATCTACCTAAGAGAAAGTCAAATACCCTTAGTAAATCTAAAACACAATGATACCTCAACCTAGGTAGTAAGTAGAATAAAGCTTGAAGACGAGAGCACTTATGAAACAAGTCTTTAGGTTACAAAAAATGACCAAAAGAACTTTCCAAACCTAGAATCCGTCATGCTCTTCTATTGCCATGAAACCCCAATCATTGAATGAGACTTGATCAAATCTGAAAATATACTTGAAAACTTGCAAATTCAAATGTATTTGGTGGAATACAATGATCTCTTGCTTCTTCTTTTTCTCTAAATTTCCAAATGATGAAATGACTTGGTATTTATAAGCATTTACTCTAATTTTCCAACAATTAGATCTCGATAGCTAACTTTGGACATTTGAAATTCAAATAATAAATTGTTTCCCACAAAATATTCAATTTTGGAGGCAAAATAGGGGGACTTAATCACCCTAGGCGATTATGTCCTATCCCTATTTTTCATATTTTAAGGTTTCAAGAGTAAATTATTAAATTTTTCTTAGGTTTTTCGCATTCAATTTGACAAAAAATGATAAAATAAGTCATGGAATGCATAACTTTGGAAATTAGGGCCTAATTATGAAATTTTGAAATGCATAAATGCAAGGATAACTAAAGTAGGTCCAAATAAAGTGTGAAATTATACATTCACCAAAAAGGGAGTACAATTTTTGACACTACAACTAATAAGATTTGAATGTTTTAATGAAAGAAACAAACGATAGGAAAACACTTGAAAACCTTTGTGTGGTTGATTTCTCTAAAAAACCTACAAATACAAAGAAGAGGAAAACAAATGTTTGGGGCTGTTTTGAGGTTTACTGCAGTCAAATCCCTTCTTTGGTGTTTCCACCTCCACAATAGCCAATATACATAGAAAAATAAATAGTGTGTGTTCTTATTCTAAATGAATCTATAAATAAGAAAACAAGATAAAATAAAATGAATTGATAAGGGATGTGATATTCCCAAGGCACTTGAGGCATAAGAGATGTTTGTAATAACAATAACAAATGAAAATACTATCAACTATAAAGGATTGAGGAAGAAAAGAGAGAAAGAGAACTTGAATAAACTATTATAAGGGATCTTAAAAGTGTTATGAGAGCCAAGAGATCCAAGAGAAATAGATCTTACAAAATAAATTATTATTTTGAAAAATGAGAAGTTGGGGGAAATGAAGGTTATCGATGAACCATTTGTAATCATTTCAAGCCATTTCCATTGACTTGGGAAGGTGACAAGTGGAAAATTCTCTGAAAAAACTTTCAAACATCAAATTGTCTCAAGATGCTAGTGCAACTTGAGGACATCCACACTAGGTGTTAGTGTCAAAATAATTTATGCTAAAAAAATGATAGGAGATAAGAAAAAACATAAGGTAAGAAAAAGTGACATGAAGAAGTGACCCTAAAAGGAAGGCCTAAGCACCTTGACTAGGAAAAAGGCTAATGCAAGGGATAAAATGAGCCTACACAAACACTGAGGGAATGGGCACCAAAGTGGGCATTAAATATAGTGTGAAATTATAAGGGTATGAAATTTATGAAACTACACCCCCTATCTATTCTATGTTGATATCCCTGCCTTGGAACTCACACATGTCAAAGTAGTTTGGGATGTCATTGAGGATAAACCCACAATAGAGGTTCCTCAAAAATATTGTGAGACCTAATTATTATTGCATGGACGATGGTCAAAGACTATGTGCCACCTCTAAAAAAAAAATCCCTAATCCCTTGGTGTTGGCACCAATGAATAGAGAACCTGTTGCAAGTACCATGTAGGGGTGTATTTTTTCATGGATCAATGAACAATACACAAATTGGATTTTGATATTTTTTCTTTTACTTGTTCATAAGATAATCTATGTGAGAGATGATATATTCCAATGAATTCGAAAGAGTAGACTAATGTGAACTAGCTCCCTTCATATTTTTCAACCTTTTAATCAATATTTGAAGTTCTTTTTTATTATCTTCAATTTATCCTAGGAGGTTTTCTTATGTCCTAAGAGGATGTTGAGGTAGTTCTTCACTAGTGTTTTCATGAATTAGTGATGGATTTTAAATTCATAAAAAGTAAACACAATTGAATCAAAATGATTCATAAATTATTATTTAATTCAAATATTATAGTAAAAAAATAACAAACCCTGCCTCCTTGATCTCACAAATGTCATGGTAGAATTTTGATAAATGACCTAGAACTCCATAATGCATGAGTAGTTTCTTACTTGTTGTTTGCTATTGAAAATATGAGAGGTTGAGTTCAAATGAGCTTGACCTCTTTGTAGGTTTTCACTTATGTTTGAAATAACATGAGCATGTTATAACGTGAGTGTATTATGACTTAGTAGTGATTGAGCCTTGGCTCAATCAGTACCAAGCCATAATGTGAGTGCATTATAACATGCTTGCATTATGTCTTGGATGGACCAAAAAGTGGATGTGGACACTTTTTTGTCCCCGATCTTTCTACATACATTGAGAGTATTAAACAAGAATACTATCAAGAACTAAAACCCCATTCCTAGGATCAATGAATTAATAGATGAGCTTCAAAAAGTAGTCTATTTCTTAAAAATAGATCTTAGATTATTCTACCATCAAATTAGAGTACTAGAGCAGGATATTCACAAGATGGATTTTTTATGTCACTATAGTAAAAAAAACTAACCATATAACCAAAAATGCTACAATCACCTAGAGCTCACAAAACACATATGGAATATGAAGAGGTTATTTAAATCTTTGCAAACCCTTTCTAGTTTTATAGATCATCGAAAATGCAAGAGAAGAGCATACAAAAATTTACAAGATCTTACATGAAAAATCAATCTCTTAATTGTGAATCTAATAACTTAGATTTCTTAAAACAAAGATTTGATACCATGCTAGAAATCTAAAATAGATTGAATAACCCAAGGAAATTTTTAAGAGATAATCAAAGCTATATAAACTAGAAAAACATAAACAATGCAAACACACAACTCTGAGAGATGCAGTTTTAGGATGACAACATTACATTAAGAGCTTCCAAGATGAAAAATACAAGCTAGGTAGTGAGTTTATATAGAACTAAGGAGAGGATGGAGGTGGAAAATCAACTAATAGGAATTGACCACCACTAACCACCAATATTAAATAAAGTAATGAAAAGTAAATACTCCAACCTTAAAGGGTGGAGACCTCGTCACTTTATCTCCTAGTTATTAAATAATAAACTCACTTTATTATCCTAAGCAAGCTTAATAAAAGTGTAGGAAAACCTTATAACTAAGGGAAAATAAATTAACCCACTAGAAAAATGAAAACCTACACCAACATTGTTTGCCTTGCGATTATTTTTGTGAAACTTCTCCATCTTGTCATGCCTATTTCTTGACCCTTAATGTCTTGTCCTATAGTTCGAGTCTTTTTTATGGTTAACCCCTAAGCCCCGATATTTTTTCCTATGTTTTTGTTTCCCTCCTAACTTTCAAACCTACATCATATTATTTCAAATGGTCTATTTTTTGTTCCATTATCTTCAAAGTGGAATCTTTATTGCCTATGACCACTATTCAAATTTAAATTTATGGATGTACATGGTAGTTGACTTATTCTATTTGTGGAGGATATGAAAGAGTGAATGCTTTAATTTTGATGATAATCTAAACTTAATTAAATTCCTTTCAAAATCTATTTTTAACACTTTTTTACCATAGAAATCCTAGGATGAAAATGCTAGTGATTTTGGAAGACAAACTCATACCTAGTTCATATTTGAGCTTCATTAGATTTATAATATAGCCACATTATATTGATTTTATTTGCTTTTGTTATTGTTATGATTGTTTGTTGTATTTTTTGATTATGGGTAAAACAGGTTTTGATGGGACCCAAAACCCATTACAGACCTGTTTTGAAGGGCCCTATAACCCTATCAAAGAAAAGCATGTTGCAAACAAGATAATATGCATACCAATAGCAGCCCAAAAACAACATCAAATAAGAAAAAATGACTACACAAGATGCATTAGGTAAGAAATCAAGGGACTGAGATCCCTTTACAACCAGGTTTTAACTGAGACCTGGAACCCTTAGGTAAACAAAGAGATTGCCTGCATCAACCAAACATCAAAAAACCAACCGCTCAAGAAAGACACCACTGATCCCAAAAAAAAATCATCTTAATGGTATAAAACACCATCAAACCCCTAACCAAAGTTGAGCCAAATAGAACAATGACCTTAATGAAGAAAAATAATAGAAAATTATAGCATTTCAAAAGGTCTAGTACATCCAAAAAACTACTTGAATCAACCACGTGTCAGCAAATGAGCCACTTAGAACATCCAAGTATGAGCCCAGGAAAAAAATGAACATAATGGTGTAAAACACCAACAAGATCCTATTTCTCAACAAAACCAATAAATCCAAACACCCCACATCAATAAGGGCTTTGGGGTACACAACAAAAAACTGCAAGATTACTAATATTGCATAATTATTTAAATGTAATATAGTCATTATTGTAATAAGAAAGAGAGTAAGATTTACACTTATTATTTGTTTTTCATTAGAATAAGTATATATAAGTTATTATTATTTATTTACTATTTGAAATGTAATGATATTTTTGATGCATAAATAGTAATTTTAATTTGATTTTATCTAATATTTGATTGAATGTTAGGGCTAGTAGTGTTATTTAGTTAATAAATACTTGTAAAGGATTAAGAATCAAATTTACATTATTTTTTGGGTTTTGGACATTACATTATCATATGATGTTGCGAATGGTATAATAATTATGAATGCAAATAAAATGTGTTAAGATTGCTTCTTTGCATCTCCTACGTTAAGGTGGAGTGATAGCATAATTGAACTAATTTCTAAAGAAATTAACTATTTTATATAGAAAATATCCATGATCAATTTATATGCAAAACCAAGTAAGGTTTTAGAAATGAATGAATATATGTTATGGAATGTTGCTATTAATACAAGATTTGAATTCAATGTCTTTGCATGAGATGTATGGGTGGCATTGCCAGGGAAAACTATAATTGCATCATTTATACATATCCTTTACATGGGAAACATGTGTGAGACTTCTATATTCATGTTGAAGGATGTGGAGGTTAGAATTAAAGGGATTGTAATTCAACTATATTTTAAATTTATTAACATGGTAGAAGCAAAGCATAATTGAATATTAATAGGTCAACCCTTTTTCTCATAGGAAATCATAGACATGTATTTAAAAAAACACACAATGATCTTTGAGAACATGGTAAAATGTGTTATAGTGCCATTAGATCCAACACATGTTGAATTAGTTCATATTGAAGAGAATGATCTAGAGTTTTCATACAAAATCACTTCCAATAGTTAGGAAATGATATATTATGCACATCTAAAGGAGTTTTAAACTAGAAAAGTTTATCTAAGGTAGATTCAAATTTCAAAGCAGGAGCTTATCTAAGTTTAGTAGGGTACAATTTTTGGCTTTAATATTGGTGTAAGACTTTACAGTATGAATTTCCCACTTTTAACCTTTTTTATTGGATATATTTCCTTGTTTTGTTAGTAATTATATGTCAATTTATACTAATGCTTTTTATTTTACAATCTATTCCAAATATGAATGATGTGACACTATACTCATATTTCTTTAATATGACATTTGATTGGGTCTCTAGACCATCATTTGTCACTTGTCTCTTTGATCAACAATAAGTGATTAAATTTTTTACTTTATTTTATCATCAAATTATTGATTTAGATGTTAATTGAAGTTATTTATGATTATGTGCATTCAATCTTATGTTATTATTGTTTTTCAACTAGGAACTCATAACTTGTCCATCTATGTTAGATCCTTCCTACTTCATGTTGGAGGCCTTATTAGTGGCATGTGTTTATTTTACAGTAGAAAAAAATCTACTTGTTGGTCTATATTTTTGTTTACCATTGAAATAATTAATCTAATTTATGGTTTAAACTATTGTTGTAGTCACATTTTCTTCCATCAATTCATAGGCATTACAACACTAAGATATCACTTTTATTAGGTTCCACTATAAGTTGAGAGACTACTTTAGTCAAAAAATCTGCCAAAGGTAGCTCCTCAAGCACATGTAGAGGATGCACTACAAATAACAAATCTACCATAGGCCAAGGATCCACCGCATGTAGAGGGTCCAATAAACCTTTAAGATTTGATGTAGATATTCAGCATGTATATTTCATATAATTTTGATATGACATGCCAAAATTTGTAAAAAATATTTTTAGTTGATATACACCAAAATTTTGTATGTACACCTTGATATGATTTTCAATAAATATAGAATATAATCCATACCATGATTTTCTTTCTAAAAATGTACCTTGATGAGTCTTAATGTATTTCTTTATGAAATATAATGTATCACTTGTGAGCAATATTAGTGAGGATATATTTCTATGCTTTTGAGGGTCTAGGAGCCACCCACCCTAACTTCACACACCCTAAGCTCTTAAAGAGTACATCAGCTTTTATGAATTTTTTGAGTTTCTTCATATGTGACTTAAGAACTTAAATCTATTGTTTAAGCTTTTGAGTAATTATAACGACCGTGAGCAGGGAAAACTTTAAGAAACCCCCCCCCCCCCCCTCGGCTAAGGTGTAAAATCTTGGTGAATCTTGTATTATTCCCGATAAAAATATTAATTTTATTGGCAAATTTTTTCGTTTTTCGGGGAAAAAAAAATCTCAATTGGTGAATCTTTTACAATTGCTAGAACTTTGTGGAAAATTGTGGCGAAATGTAATTTTTTATAAACGAACAAAATATTTTTCATTGGCGATTAAAACCTTTTTTCAAACCATTTTTTTTTTGTTGGCAAATTAACCTTGTTTTCAAAATAGAAAAAAAAACGTTGGCGAATAAAACCTTGTTTCAAAGAAAAAATAAAATTCATTGGTGAATTAAACATAATCTCAAACTAATAAAAAATTTCAGTGGCGAAATAAATAAATATGCCAATAAAAATAAGTGTGGTTGGCAAAAATATCAAATTTCGGGACATATTTTTCATACATTCATATTCCTTCATAAAGAGTCTGGAATGCGAACAATTGTCAACACATTTATTATTTCTGAAGCTAGATGTCAGTACAAATTAATATAATCTATGACCGTTTGATGAATTTTTGATGGACGACTATAGTTGCATTCCGGAAGTAAATCTCTGAAGCACTAGACTTGTGAATTGAAATCTTCATAATAACACTAGAACCGTTAGATGTGGCCATGTGGCGAGATCAAGGCTCATCACTCATCAATCATTATGTCTTTTCAATGCCTCGATGTTGTACATTTCATTTAATTGAAATTCTTAATCTTTTTGAAGAGATTTTGGTTGTCATACTGCTAGTGCTGGTAGTGGCGGCGATTAATTCCATATGTAATATGAACATCCAAAGCAATTTCTTGGACAACTCATAGCTTTAATGAAACAAGATTTGTAATGATTTCATATCGTTTGAGTGGCACTGGTGATTTTGACAGCTTGTCAGCTTGAGTTACGGTTTGCATGTAGCCAAACGTTAATCAAATTACAAATTTTAATTGTACACGAATTGCGATTATCATTATACCCAGGCTGGTAGTGGCAATGGTGTCTAGTGGCCCATAAATAGGGATAGTGAATAGTGGATAGTGTCACAAGGGTTTTCATTTTCTAGGGTTAATAAGGATTCAGGAAGAAGATGATGTGGTATTATTGGGGATATTGTAAATTCTCCTGCCTACAGTTATGTAGTTACAGAGTAATCAGTAAAAGACGAATTTCCTTCAAGTTCAGAATGGGTGGAATTGGAAAGAAGTTGATTTGGTTAACCTGACTTCTCAGATAGGTTTTGAACCAGGATGAGGAGCTTTAATGGAGGTAAGTGCTATACCAGTGCATGGAAGTTGTGTGCAAAAGTTGGGAGCAGATTTGCTACTCCTCTTGTATCCTCACAGCTCCCTTTTCCCTAGCATGGTTGGCCTAGCAAGTTCCATGCATTTATTTTCAGAGACACATTTGTATTACATATTCTGCATGACTCTGGTTCTCAAAGGGGATAAGTACATTTTGTATCTTCACAGCTCCCATTTCCCCATAATGATTACAACCCCCTCTCCCCCAACATGGTTGGAATTGGGAAAATCCCTTGTGTTTAAACTTAATTTTCAATGCCACATTTGTATTATGTTGTCACAAGCAAAAGCTTGGAATCGTGCGTTTATTTTTAGAGTTAAATTTGTATTAAGTTGTCACCAACAGAAGCTTGGAAATTGGAATCAATTTATAATCCATTGTAACGAGCAATAGCTTGGAATAAATTATTAAATTGTGTCTATGTACAGTAACACGCTGACATATGTTATTTATACAAAACGGGAGCTTGCCTGCTCTATAGCTACTCGTCTTTAAAAAGATATGTAATAATGTGACATTGAAATTCAGTTGCAATAAAATAAATGGTTGTGTTGTGCTATTCTTCATTATTCATTTACACTTACAGTAAAGAGTTATTTTCCGAGTTCAGAACTTCAGTGTCTATTTATATTAATATATTCAAATCAATTTTTTTCTTTTAAGAAATTAAGTAATATACTTTATGCAATATGCACTTGATAATTCATTGTTAGTTGGTATGAGTTTTCCACAATCCATGTAGTTAGATGGTTAGCTTTTGGATTCAACTATGTGTATTTTTGTGTCAAAAACACACAGTTGAATCCAAAAGCTAAGCATCTAAATTCATGGTTATATCGGGCCATTAGGGGAATGCAATCATTCGTTCCACCGATGTTTATGTGTTACAGTGATGTGCTTACTTTTGTTGACTCTATCGGTATATCAAGGAGAGCACCTTATGAGTCAACCCAATAGAGTATTGTTACACCAATACTAGGTTGTGAGCTATTTTCTTTGGGCCATTGATGAGGTTGTGATGGGGGTTCCACTGATGAAGCATTGTTAGGCCTATGGTATTGAATTTTGTTAGGAATGGGGGAAGGACTACGAGTACGGGATTTAAAATGCACAAAGTGATAGGATTGAAAACTTAAATCTCTGGAATCACCCTATAACCATTAGATTTAGAAAGATCAACGGTTAAAAATTTGCAACTTTAATGTTCTAATTTCAAAAAAAAGAGCATTTAAAGCACTTTATACTGCTAAGTGCCAACTGTCAAGTGATTTTTTTTAACTTTTAAGTGAGAGGGTCAACACACGGGGAGATTTTTTTAAGTCCTTTACAACGTTAAGTTACCGGCCCCTTGGCCTTGATGCTAATCCTAGCGCACAAAAGTTTAAAACAACTTTAAAACTCATGTGTCAATGTGTCATGTTTATTTTCTTAAGTTAATATAATAAACTAGTCAAGTTTCAACCGTTGGATGATCATTTGATGTATGGTTGTATTTGCATTCTGAAATGAAATGCATAGAGCGATAGGCTTGCGAACTTAAACCTCCAGAATCACCCTATAACTGTTAGATGTTAGTGCAAATTAATATAATCTATGACCGTTTGATGAATTTTTGATGGACGACTGTAGTTGTATTCCGAAAGTAAATCTTTGAAGCACTAGACTTGTGAATTGAAACCTTCGAAATAACACTAGAACCGTTCGATGTGGCCATGTGGCAAGATCAAGGCTCATCGCTCATCACTCATTGTGTCTTTTCAATGCCTCAATGTTGTACATTTCATTTAATTGAAATTCTCAATCTTTTTGAAGAAAGTTTGATTTTCGTACAACTAGTGCTGGCAGTGGCGGTGACTAATGACATATGTGATATGAACATCTGAAGCAATTTCTTGGACAACTCATAGCTTTAATGAAACAAGATTTGTAATGATTTCATATCGTTTGAGTAGCACTGGTGATTTTGACAGCTTGTCAGCTTGAGTTGTAGTTTGCCTATAGCCAGACATCAATCAAATTAAAGATTTTAATTGTACACAAATCGTGATTATCATTATACAACTTTAAAACACATGTGTCAATGTGTCATGTTTATTTTTTAAAGTTAATATCATAAATTAGTCAAGTTTCAACCGTTGGATGATCATTTGATGTATGGTTGTATTTGCATTCCAGAATGAAATGCACAAAGTGATAGGCTTGTGAACTTAAACCTACAAAATCACCCTATAACTGTTAGATTTAGAAAGATCGACAATTAAAAATTTACAACTTTAATGTTCCAATTTCGAAAAAAAAAAAGAAGCATTTAAAGCACTTTGTACTGCTAAGTGTCAACTGTCAAGTGATTTTTTTTTAACTTTTAAGTGAAAGAGTTAGCACACAGGGAGATTTTTTTAAGTCCTTTCACCTTGACAACATTAAGTTACTGGCCCCTTGGCCTTGATACCAATCCTATTGCACAAAATTTTAAAACAAATTTAAAACACATGTGTCATGTTTATTTTTTAAGTTAATATCATAAATTACTCAAGTTTCAACCATTGGATGAAAATTTGATGTATGGCTATAGTTGCATTCTAGAATGAAATGCACAGAGCGATAGGCTTGCAAACTTAAACCTCTGGAATCACCCTATAACCATTAGATTTAGAAAGATCAACGGTTTAGAATTTGCAACATGTAGACTTAAGATGTTTGATTCACTTTAATGTTCCAATTTCGAGAAAAAAATCACTTTATACTGCTAAGTGTAAAGTGACGGTCAGCAAACAGGGAAAATTTAGTCTTCACTCTTTAGATTGCCCATTGTAGTGCACCTCCCTGTTTTGGATTCCACAGTTCCACTCCCAACAAATCCATTCTAGTTTCCACGATTGTCAACCATTAATCTCTTCAAGAGTCAGGACTCAGAATCCGGGTAAGTGAAAAATTCCTGCAGCTACGTTTCATCGTTTGGCATTTCTTAAAATCTTATTCTGTCAAACTTTGAAGTTTGGATTTAGAGACTTAAGAATTAAGAAAAATTAAGGAGGACTAATATGTATTAGGGAATTCAAATTTCACAACTTCACATTGTATAATCATGTCTACCACCAGTAACACTAGAGCAATGTCCGATAAAAAAATACATTATGCAGAATTGCTTAAAACCCCAGGTTTCACTAATGGGTACCATGATATTTATGATCCTGAAATCTATGGTAGGTGTACCTTAGAACTTAGATTTTCATCTCAAAATATGGATGCAAAGAAAACACAAGTTAATAGTATCAGTGCACTGTGGGTAATTGGATTAGGGCGTATGATGTTACATGAAGTTTTCCCTTGCCCATAATTTATCACAGTCCGTGCCGAAAATTATGATGATAAGAAAAGAGAAATTGTTAATAAAGATAGCCAAGTAGAATTTTTATCCATTAACGCAGAAGAACTTGGAAAAGTGTTGGGGTTTACAACCAAAGAATTTGGAAATGACCACATTGACCTAGAAAAGCTTGCTATTGATTATGAAGTAGTGGAAGAAAGGCATAAAAATAATTTCTTAAATAAAATAGTTCAGGATAGAAACAAATTGACAGGTGATCATAAGCATCATAATTTGGATATTTTTAAACCATGGGTTCATGATACTATTTCCATGCTAGCATTTTTCCTCGATCTAGATAGCAATTTGGAAGTGGGTGCAAGCCTCCTTGAAATGGTATTTAATATTCATTATGGTGTTGAACATGTCAAATATAATTATATTCAGCACATTGTAGAATCCATGCATAAACAATTTTTAATGATTAAAAAAGGTTCCACCAAGACATTTAGGTTCACAACCTACTTGTGCTATCTTTTTCTATTCAAATTTAGAGAAGAGTTTCAGACCAACAAGCTTCAGATTCAACCCTATAGTAATGCAGAGGAAAAGAAAATGGCTCCAGTATATGAATGGACCACTGAGATAAGGATGCATGATTCTCGAAGGAACTACAGTCATTTTGTAGACTACTTTTTGGCTCCATTGCATCAAGCAATTACAAATACTCCAATGCCTAGATTGCCTATGTCATGTAGAAACTGCATGCAACTAGGAAAATAAATACAATTGGTTGATTGGTACTTAATGGAAGAATATACTATGCTAAGATTTTATGGATCGGGAGTATAGCCATACAAACTTCCAATACATGTGACATAAAGGGTTTATGCATTGGAATATGTAAGGCAGGTGCAGAGTGCTGATGAACTACACTTTCTCAATGAGCAAAAGAAGACCTTATTTCCTTCTTTACCTTTTTCATGTGGAGGGTTCACATTCAAGAGAAAAGAATTTAGTGTGGCACATAATCTTTTGAATTTTTTTGACTTTGATGCTATCTATCACTGGTAGTATGATCCATGTGGCATCATTAAATCAATTATTCTGGCCAATAGGAATACTGCAAGTAGAATTTAACATCAAAGTAAACGCTTGCTTGAAAACTTGAGAAACAAGGATTCTTGGGATGAGGTCAAAATAGCAATGGAGAAAAGTGTTGCTGAGAATGGTATTTCTTTTGAACAATTGTCAACAGAAATTATGGCATTGCATCGAAAGATAATCAGGACATACAACAATTTTTATGAAAAAGTGATAAAACATCTAGTAGAGTAAAAATTCTAGGTTCTCTAGAGAAGGAAGTTACAAATAAAAATTGGTCATGATAAAAAATTACTACCTTTTGGTCTATGAGGAAGGACCTAGGTGATCCAAGAGCTCTTGCAGAGTATGGAGCTAACGAAGAAGATAAAGAGTTTAGCAAATTGTGGAATATAGAGCATCCTGATGAACATGGAAACAAAGAAAGTGATGATGAATCTAATGATGATAGTGAAGAAGTGGAATAAAGCCATGCCAATTACAAACCTAGTTTAAGTGAGGCCGCAAAAGAAGCATATACTTCAGGAGCATCCATACTTGAAAAAATTGGTTATGAAGGTTGTCCTTTGGGGTCCAAAAGACAAGGCCCTTGGACGGTAACAGATGTTGAACATAGAAAACCAGTTGATAAATCTGGCCTTGGGCTTGGAGGTGAAAAAGTAGACCAAGGGCATACAAGTGAAACTCAATTTGTTAGAGCTTATAATCCTCATCCTCATGGTTAGATACAATCACAACTAGGACATGCCCTTGGTGGACAGCTTAGTGCAACTGGGAGTTCCATTGGTGGCGATGGTATGGGTAGTAGTACTAGTAGTGGTCAACATGTGCTACAACAACAAATTACACACAAGAGGAAAACAATACAAGATACCACAGAAACACCAGGTGATCAAGGCAATCAAAAGAGGCAAAGGATTTTGACAAGTCCAAGTCACACTATCAATGGATCCACCACAAAGGAGTTATTTCCAGTTACTCCCCCAATTCCAATTAGTGTGGTTGCGACATCATTAGCAATTGCAAGTACTCCTATTCCTTTGCCATTCAAGCATTCCATTGTTCCTGCCTCCCTAGGTTATGATTTCATTGAAGAGTTTAAAAATAAATTAGACTTGAATAAAAAAGAAAAGAAGCAACTAATGGAGAATGCGTCTGTTGTAACTTTAGAGCCTGCAACAACCATGGTATTACCCACATTTGACACAAATAAAGAAATCATGGAGTACACAATTGTTGTTCCCACAATTCAAAGCAAACCAACAAATCAGATGGATCGATCTGAATACTAGGTAACCAATTTTCAATTGGATTTTTCTAGCCTAAAAAATATTGACAAAATTAATGTATCAAAGAAGAACAATGAATTGGTGTACACATCATTGCTAAAGCAAGATAGAGAGAAGAAAAGGTTGCATACCCAAATATAAAAGTTAAAGGCAGACCTAGCAAGTGAGAAAGAAAAGAAGAAAGCAACAGATAACAAGAGCAATGAATTAGAAAAAATAATAAATAAAATCTGCCTCTACATCAACAAGCAAAGAGGATAAACCAAATGAGAGAGAAGTGAATGACATAAAGCGAAGGCTAGATGAGAGCAACAAGAAATATGATGAGAAAAAATACACTTCAGAAAAATTAAGACTAAGCATTGTGAATGGAAATGCACAGTGGGAACAAAAATTTGAGAAACAGAGAAAAAAAAATGAAAGATTGGAGACAGAGCTGACGGAAGCAAAAGAAGAAATTAAGTCTTCTCAAAATAAGTTATCTGCATTTTGTAGAGATACAGTGAGGCATATGAAACAAAAGATCTAGGATGAAATAATGCAGAGATTTGATCATTTGTGTGACATGTTTCAATTGATTGATTCTATCAGACAATATTATAAGAAGCTCAACAAATATTTAGTGTACAACAAAAATGTGCTGGAATTAGAGAAATCTAGAAATCAAGTTCTACAAACAGTCTACAAAGCCAGTGAAAATGATTTGAAATCAAAAGGGATTACTAATCATATTGAAACCTCAATGAAGTTGTCATCTATCATTGAAAAGTGTTCGAGAATGCATGGAACAAAGGAATATTTGCATTTGGTTGTAGACAAGATGAAGGTGGTGGATGAAAAGGTAAGGAACTTCACAGAGCTTGGTTTTCCAGAGGCTTTTGACACAAATGACTAATTCATTGGAAAGGATGGTTTCAAAAAGAAGATGGAAGGTGCAAGGAAGATTGATTTGGACCAGTTTCTTCAGAACCCAGATGTGAACTATTTGGATTCCATCAAAACACTTATAACCTTGAATGCAAAATTGACTGAAGAATTCAAGATAGGTTCCACTTCCAATTACAATCATGAAATGTTAACAAAACTTCAAGTCAAACAACATCAGTTAGAACAAATAGAAATTCCACCACCTGAAGAGTGGAAGTTTCTAGAAAAGGTGATACGATGACTTGATTTTTAATTTTCAATCTTTGATAATATGAGTTTCCAAGTTCCAACTCAGCTCTGTGCAGACTTGTCTTTAGGCATTGGCAAGATTTTGCAATGCCATTGCCAATATGTACTCCTTCATGTGAAACTCAATTAAAAAGCTCAAATTCAGACTTCAGTGTTGTGATGATGTTCAATTATCTATATTATCATTTTTTATCATTTGAACTATAAGGTGATGAACTGTTAGCTCATTATATTTACTTCTTGGTAGAGCTTCCAAGTTATGGATGTTGAACTGTTAGCTCATTATATTTACTTCTTGGTACAGCTTACAAGTTATGGATGTTGAACTGTTAGCTCATTATATTTACTTCTTGGTAGAGCTTCTAAGTTATGGATGCTGAACTGTTAGCTTCTGTTATGTTGGGACTAAAAATCCTAATTAGCATCCACCAACTTACACCTCACCCACATCCCACATACTACAAAAATACACTACATTTGATTTTATGATTAGCAAAAATTGTAGAGATTTGTGTGACAAGATCCATTTTGCGGCCCACATTACTACTTGATCAATGATCATGTCCATAAATAAATCTAAAACCCCATGGTCATAGCCCCTATTCCTGAAGAATTCAAATTCAATGTACTGACAAATTAAATGTACTCCCACATACTCAATTTGAATAACATAAACAACCACTTTGGAGACAGCCAAATAAGTTAATAACATATAAGCATATGAATCCACAATAGTTGAACACTCGAAAGAAAATCAGTAATTATGTGTAACCTTCTCCATTGTATTGATCTTCAAAGTTCAAATGATATGCATTATAAAAATAGTTTATGATATGAGATGGATGGGCGAATTGGTGCAATCTATTATCTATCTTCTTACTATTTTCTACTCTAAAGTCTAATTAAAAATGATGTGATGATCCATTGATCTCCTATTCGGGTCTCGATCTCTGTTATATATGAGAGGCAACAAGCTACAAACCCCTTACAAAAAGTCATGACATTTGACAACTAAACATAACTCAAATTATAAATAAAACAATGTCGCAGGTGAATGCACCAATCCGTTAATCTCCAAGCAGAAGCCCGTGACCACCTAAGATCTGTTCAAGGATTCTACTCCATGATAGGCTACTCATCATGTTGTCGGCTGGCATTCTTACTCTGAATCTGATGGTTGTCCCATTGAATATGATTCTGACACATCTACAGTTTGGCTAATAAACAAATTGACTGCAAAGAGGTGATGGATGTACTCCTATTCAACATAGGTGTCCACATTAGAGATCATCTCTTTCATATCATATTCCATAGACATTATTTTTTTGAGTTTCTTATGAGTGTTTTGTAAAACCATATCCTTGTCATTTATTTCTTACAACGTAGCAGTTAGAAACCCAACAAGCTCTTCCTTCCAATCATCATATTCTCACAGATTTTCAATGCCATTATGAAGTGTCAGGAGTGGGATTGAATCAAAGTAGTCGAAATCTTCCCTAAGCCTGTTATGATATCCATTATGTGATTCTACCAGCTTGTTATATGTCAGCAATATTTTTCCTTTCATGACATTCTTATCTACAAGCTCCTTTTTTTTCTCCATTATTCTACGTTGCAATCGTTCATTCTCCACCAGTGCAATGCGTGTCTATTTGAATACTTTCCAATATTCATTAGCACACTTCATCATTTTGTTGAATCTTTCTTTTATCATTTCAGATACAATGTTATATTTGATGGTTTTCACTTCTTTTTCCAATTCTTTGCATTTCCCTTGGGATTTCTGATGGAAATTCTTCCAATAGGTTGCATCAGCCAATGCATCAAGAACTCTCTTATCTTTTTCAAGCTATGGGGAGTATAAATATAATGTGGAGGAGGAAGATGTTCTTTCTCTCTAATTTGCTAGCTCCTTCTTCAGTTTTTCATTTTCCTTAATCATATTTTCGATCTGTGCTTTGGTAAATTTTTCCACATTTATGTTCAATTATGTTGTCTCCATAGGGTTGGTATCCACTACTCGTTGAACCAAGAGATGACCAAACACTTGGTTTTGATTAATAATTATAGCAGGTCTTTTATCATGGGGATACAATGACCAAATAATCAAGGTGGCTTCATCTAGGTTGTACCCAGATCCTGAATACATTTTGTCACTTGCTTATTCTATTAAGTTCATTGTCTTATCCCCTCTTTTTCTAAAGCTATCAAATACAATTGAAGAGCTAATATCCCACACTGGCAGGAGAAACACTCTAGCTTCTCAAAGCAATTCCCTTCCTCTTTCAGGAGTGATGGACTCCATTTCCTTTTCTACCTCCCTTTTCAATTCCTCCAGAGCGGTTGCCTCCTGTTCAGGAGTGATATCCTGTATCTGTTGTCTCATTTTTCTGCCTTTATATTCATAAACAAATGATTTAGATTTAGAAGATTTAACAAAATAACAATCAGAAATAAACTGTTGTCCAAATTTGACCCTCACATCATCAGATAGTTCATTTGATGCCTCAAATCTTACAATATTCTGCTCTTGAGGGGGATCGTACTGTGCAATCATAGGAGCACTGATTTGTTTGACCTGCTCACCCTCTTCATCACCCTGCTCTTCTTCACTTATATCAGTATCTACAGAAAAACATACCTCAGGAGTAGGTTGTGAAGGTATGTAATCCAAGGGATCTATGTCTTCATCTTGTACTCTTGAATAGGTTGCATGAGGTGCATCAAAAACAACTGGGGGAACATCCTTTACCAGTTCATTGACATGAGTGATAATTCTTGTTTAAGGATCATGTATCTCACCAAATTCCTTTGAATAAGATGGGACATTTTTCTCCTCCATTCCTCTGCAAGCATAGTCTTGTTATAGGTGGCCATTCTTTCCTTGGTGGAAGCCTCATCATGATTTTTTATGACATCTTCAATTGAGAAAAAATGTTCATACCCTAATAGCCCCTACGATAATCTTGCCTTGTGAATAAACCCTTCTACATCAAATTGTTTTCTTACATCACCTAGAGGTAGGTTGTACTATGCTAATTTATGATCAATTTCTCCATATCCTTCATTGGAAACCACTGTAAAGTCTCCAAAACATAAGGTGCTAGGCATAATTGATTGTTTGCTATGTCCTTTGAGGTATTTGGAATCGGATTTTGCCAATTGCCTCACAATTTCTAAATAAGTAATTTGGCCAGAACCACTTGTGGCATCAAGCATGGAGCCCCTTCGAACCTATAAACCCTTACCACTATATAATCAAGGAAAGCATATCGGTCTCCCCAGTTATGATTTACTTTATTTCTTCGGTCATTTTCCTTTGGTCTTAGAAATCTTTGTACTTCTAGGGACAGGTTATAATTGCATGGATATCCCAACAACTTCATCAATGGTTTTATAAAAAAAACTTTAAAATAAAGGTAATGAGACCTACCAAATCAATTGTCCCACAATGAAGTCCACATTTGTACAGGTTTAAAATCTCCATTTTCATCTGTATCTTTTATCCTTAATTCTTCACTCCAGACCCCTCTAACTTGTCCATCGTACAAAAGAAAATGCATAAGCAAAGAATAGTGTTCAAAATTAATATTATCACTATTATTTTAATCTTTTCAAGCCCTTGATATAGGGATTTGGCCAAGTAGCTAGCATAATCAAATGACCTAGCATCCTTGCTCTGTATGTCTATAGCTAAGACCATTGGGGCAATCGACATGAGAGGCAGAACCTCTACTCCCAAAACCTGACCAATTGAACAATAGGTGTATCGGAAAAACTCTTCAAACAAATCTTCATGGAAAGGAGGGTTTTCACTGCTAGAGAACCTCCTGAGTTGGCCTCCTTCATCCTTGGGCCTATGCAAAGGTAATTTCCATCTCTTATAGATGGTATCCATGTGGTGATACTCTGTCAAGAGATATTTGACTGTGAATGATAAATTTAGTGAACACTCTAATTGAAATACATTAGAAATGAGATCCCTAGAAATAACAAGCATGCCACCCCTGCCATGTGACTAAATAGTTCTTTTCTTGGGGTCATATCTGATAGCAAGAGATTTAATTAGCTCTGCATTCACAAACACATTGGGCACCACAAGTCTTCCTAGGTTCAACCTCCACGGATTGCAGACTAGTTGAAACCTAATTTTTTTTTGTAATGGTACATGAAGAGGTCGTACCCTCGTTGCGGTGTACAAATATCCCCTAAGCCCTTATGTTTGTCCCATAGTTGATCCATGCAAGGATTCATTTGAGCACTCCTATTAGGTCTCGGCCCCGACCTAGGGAATTGATCTATCAGGTCTTCATTTAGGAGTCTCTTAGGTTTTTTAATGTCCAGTTGATCCAAAGTCTTAGTCTTTTCGGTTTTCTATTTTTTAGCTTTGGGTTTGTCTGTATTCTCTTCCATTATTTAAATCTTAAGATTTTAATGAAAATAGCTTCCCAATTGGGTCTGAAGTACTTACATGAGTCTCACCGAGTTGCCTCCATAGTTCACCGATCTTTGCTACGTTAGAACTCCAAGTTTTTTCCTTTTTGCTTCTACCCTAAGCGAAATCTTCTAGGATTTTGTAAAAACTATGCAATCAACTTGTGATATAATTCACTTCAATTTTGGTTCATAAATGCACCATCTGTGGACCATCTTTCCGTCTTGTCATCGAAGAAGAACTTTTATTTCAAATATTTCGAAGTCAATGATGCCCCAGGATGTCACATTAGTCTTTCACCGATGGACACCTATCCTTCGTTCTATCGGTGGGATGCCAAATAATGTTTCCTCGATGCACCATAGTTGCCCTGATATACTTTATGCATTTGATAATTCATGCCCATGGTTATAATTCATGGTTACTTTTGTTGAAAACTTGACTCTATCGGTATATCGGGAGAGAATCTTAGGAGTCAACCCGATAGAGTATTGTTACACTAATACTAGGTTGTGAGCTATTTTCATCGGGCCATCAATGGGACTGTGATGGGGGTTCTGCCGATGAAGCATTGTTAGGTCGATGGTATTGAATTTTTTTAGGAATGGGGGAAGGACTACGTCACTACGAAATTTCAAATTTTTGTATGTATGCAATGTGAATGTAGGCTATAATATGGATCTTGTCACACAAATTTCTATAATTTGCATTGTTCATAAAATCAAAGTGTGGTATATTTTTGTGGTTATTGATAAAATTCGATAATTCATGCCCATGGTTATAATTCATGGTTACTTTTGTTGACAACTTGACTCTATCAGTATATTGGGAGAGCACCTTAGGATTCAGCCCAATAGAGTATTGTTACACCGATACTAGGTTGTGAGCTATTTTCATCGGGCCATCGATGAGACTATGATGGGGGTTCCGCCGATGAAGCATTGCTAGGCCGATGGTATTGAATTTTGTTAGGAATGGGGGAAGCACTACGTCACTAAGGAATCTCAAATTTTTTTATGGATGCAATGTAGGCTATAATATGGATCTTGTCACACAAATTTATATAATTTGCATTGTTCATAATTTATGAATCATAAAATCAGAGTGTCGTTTATTTTTGTGATTATTGATATGTGGAAGATAAGTGGGGTGGACTCGGTGGAGGCTAGTTTCTTTGTAAATAAAAAATTAAATTTCCTTTTAAGAGATTAAATTTTAATTTTAATCACAATTTCATGGATGATGGAATACTATATAATTTATAAAATATCATCAACTACAGTTTGAATTTGGCATATGATTCATGAAGTGCAATATAATATAAAATATCATAGAGTGTAATATAAAATAAAATATCCTGAAGTGCAATGATTCGTAATTTATTTGAAAACAATATAAAAAATCATCAACTACAATTTTGAATATGATTCATGCAATGCTTGAGTGCAATATAAAATAAGATATCATGAAGTGCAATGATTCATAATTTAAATGTTCATTGAATACAATATAAAATATCATCAACTACAGTTTGGACTTTGGAACAATGGAAACTGATTCATGAAGTGCGGTAAAAATACCTAAAACCTGCTAATTCTCTTCCATTTCCCAAACGGAGTCAAGGTCCTCAAATCGATGCTCATCTTGAGATAAAGTAAAAGAGTCATCTTGATTCTGAGTCTGATCTTCACTTTCTTTGGCCTGTGTCTCAAATTCAACATTCATTGTGTGATTTGTGTCAATTTCAATATCATTGTCATCTGTCCTAGGCCCACTGGCACTGGCACTGCCACTACCACCAGTACCGGTGGCGCTTGGAATTGGAGAGCCTATGTTGCACAACTTGATCCCTCTTCTTTCACATGTGGACCTCCAAATTGCGAGTGCCCTTTCAAAAGGAATTTTTTTGACACTATACGCAGTTCCTTTCATCCTCAAGCAATTTTCCAAATTCTTGTCGAGTTTTTCTTAACTTCGATTTGAAAAACCCTAATGTACTGAAAACTCTCTCATCCTCCACCGACCCCAATATCATTGTTTGACATAAATCAGCAAGTTTAAAATATTCTGACATCGAACCACACAATATTTCACTCTGACCTAAGCTTGTCCAAACCTTTTTTATTGATCCCGGTTCAAAGGCCTTCTCCTTGCCCATGGATTTATACTGGTCCCTCATAGTTGTTGCAAAACTCCCACATTGCTTTCTAATCTTATTTTCATTTAAATTTCCTTCTATTGTCTACTCATTGTATGTTACCTCTTTTGAAAATTGTTCGATCAAGATTTTTACTTGATCATGAAAATATTTTGGGTTATCTCGGTTTACCCAAAATTGAGGATACACAATACCCATGGCTTCAAGTATTTCATGTTGAGGGAATCTTTCACGAATCTTTGAGGAAAGATATTTTGCAATTTCCTTCAAATTATCACTAACAGATTTAACAATGTCATTAAAATCTTCCTCATTAATAGGTACTTCTCTTCTAGAGCATCTAGTTGTCTTATAATGGTACATTGGTATCTCATATCCACATACACATATACATAAGTGCACGCATGCATTAAACTATAAATAATTATCAAGATTATTCAAATCAGTAATTTTCTGCCACATCAAATAATTTGTACCTTCTTGTGTTAGATCTAGATATAGATGATCGAGGGCCAAGCATGTAAGTGTACGTAGATTGGCATATTCATAAATACACATAGTTTTGTCTTGGGCTTTCTTCACAAGATTGTTCATCCCATCCAACATGGGTAGAAGACTAGCTAAAGTCAAAGAGTGTCTCTATATTGCTTAACCTATGTAAGAGGTCAGGATCTTTGTCTATTGTGTTGCGATGCTTGTACATCACTCCAATCAAGGATTGATATCATGAAAGAACTTGTTGTGCTGGTCCATGCAAGGAGATCCATCTGATATCAACATCCTTGAGAAGCTTGTTTCCAGGTGTTATTCCCTCAACAAAATGTTGAAATTCAAGGAAACATTTGGGACTTCGGCAGAAGTATGCGTGGATCTCGCGAACTAGATTTTCAACTTTTGATATTGTAGGAAACTTGCTTACAATTTTGAATACTAAATTCATTATATGGGCCATGCAGTGAATGCCAAGCATGTATGGTGCACAAGTAGTTTGTAACTTTGTGCAAAGACCGCTCCTTTGACCTTGCATCACTGCAGCTCCTACACACACCAACTTTTTAGCAATCGTCGACTCATCCATACTTGTAGTTTCATTCAAATATTTCTTGACTAGTTCAAATAGATTTTGCGATGTTGAACTATCCTTCATTTTATGAACACAAAGAAGATGAGCTTGGAAAAAATGTTGTTCTACAGTATACAAATGCATACAAACCCAAGAAGTATTGTCTACCATAGTAACTTCATCTAAAGATAATGCAATGAAATTTGACTCTTTTACTTTCTCCTTTAAATCTTGCTTTTCCACTGCACCAAGACAGTTCACCCATTCCCGTCCAACATTTACTGACCAATGTGAGAAGGGAAAGTGGGGAACACTCAAATAAGATAATAAATCAAAATATTATGGGTAGTCTACCATAGGACGCCACCTGGACAAAATATGAAAAACAACACTCATCTAAACAATTTTTGATAGATTTGTTGCTGCCATGGCTTTTCCAAAATGAGCCTCAAGTGTACCTTCACATTTTTTAATCTTTGACATTTTATGGTTATGCTCTCCATAATCTGTGACATACTTAAATGAAGACATTCTTCCTTTGATTTCCATCGTACGATTGATTGTTCCTTTCCGTCTATGATTTGTTTTTCGTAAACTTTACCGATATGCTTTTCTATAGTGTCAAGCTTTAGCTACATCATCTTGTCTCTTCCACATTTCCAACTACAAATCTTACATTTCACCTCTATTTCCCTTTCAATATCGTTTTCATTTGATACCCCCACTGGTTCAAGGAAAGGGTACTTTGACAACCAACCAATTTGAAAATTCCTTGTCATTTCCCACTCTCGCCCCAATTTTGATTTTCCTTTTCTTTTCTTGCTACCAAAATCATCCTCATCCAAGTCAATTATCTCATTATGGCTAACTAGGGTATCCCTTGGAATATCTTTTACAGTATTGCCATCCTCATTTGATACATTTTGATTTAACTCAATGACAATCTCACCTTGACCTTCCTATGGCAGTGAGGTATTGTCAATTCCATCTTCAATAATATTTGGTGGAAGAGTTGATGATGTAGCTCCACCTTGATCTGATGGATTGGAAGCTTTTGCAATTCCAAAGTAAGACTGTATGGTACCTCCATGTTTTGGGCGTTTTGATGGCCTCCGAGTCTCTTCATTACCCTCAAGAGTCTTACCCTTGCTGCTCAACATATTGATATCTCCCTTCGAATAAAAGCTGGAAAAAAATGTCTTCTTTGTTTAAGAAGAAAATACCGACAGAGAATATAGATCCCATTCCCTACTCAAAATCATGTTTAAGACTGAAGTAAGAATGAAAAACAAATAAAGAAATCTTATTATTATAACTAATAACTAATAACAGTAGGAAGAAATGATCACTCACCTTTGAGTCTACGTTTTCGGGTTTTGCTGACTTTTGAATCGAGAAGTAGAACCTCGGAACCGAACAAAATGTGTAAGAACAAATAACAGTTTCAATTGTATTTATATCAATCCATATTTGGCAAATTCTGCAGGATTTTAAAATGGTATGTAAAAATTTGGCGAATCCCACGTGCTTATACAATGATACCTTGTAATTTTCAAGGCGAAATGTGTCCTCGAATGTAATTATTTTTAAATATTATTGGTGAAATAGGTCCTCATAAGCAACTATTTATAAATTTTAATTGGCGAAATGGGTCTTCACAAGCAACTATTTGTAAATGTTAATTAGCGAAATGGGTCCTCATATAATGTTGTTTTAATAATATTGGCGAATATGTTGGTGTTTTATGACATGCTCCCCGGAATTCCAAGCCAAAATATTAATCAGTCCATTGGAAATGTCTAGTTTGTTAAGGTGAATTTATTGCCTAAACATGCCTTGTAAAAAAAACCGTTGATGAATGGACATGCATTGGACCGATATTTCATGAAATCCGGACGATTTAAACACCCCGTTGGATACGGTAAATTCGCCAATTTCATTTTGCCCAATTCCTAGAATTCGCTAATTGGCGAAGATTCACCACGAAAGTTTTCCCTAACCGTGAGACAAGTCTTTACATGCACAAAAGTTCAAAAGTGATCATTTAGATGTATAGATGCCCCAATAACTATACACTATGATCATCAAAAAAATTGCACTACTCCTCTAATACATATTCCTTTAATCAAAATTTAAACCAATACCTACACAAGATACTCTAATAACATGCCAAAAAGCACAAAGCACCTCAGAAGGAATAAATTCGTCTGATCAATAAAATACACAATGGCGTAGGAATTAAGGAATCTAGTGATATATGTTTTTATGCTTTCAAGAGTATAACTCTAATTCATACAAAGCATATTTTGAAAGCGAATTCTCTGAATTACATTGAAGTGCAGTACATATATCACAAGGTTTATCTAGAAAGTAGCGTACCGTCCAAATTCAAAAATAGATGCAAGGTATGCCTTGGGTCGTTAATTTTCATACGTAATGTCATGCAAACATCAAGTACAAGTACAAATTTAGGTATCTATGCTCATTAATTTTCATGTCTCCTCTATTCAGAATTAACGAGGTTTTCATGTTTGTTTTATGTTCTTCAATGTAGTGTATTCATGTAACATGCTAGAAAGTCCGTTTGCCAAAACAAACGAAGCGCCCAAGAAGGAATAACTTTGGCTGATCAATAAAATACAAAATGGTGTAGGAATTGAGGAATGCATATTGGCCTTACACGGATCAAATCTTGGTATATATATATTTTTTAAATATGAGGAATTAATATCTTACAATTCGGTTTTATAATTTTTAGATCAATTTTATTGATTGATATTTATGAGTAGTGGTTCACAAGAATCTATTTTTCATGAAAATGAATTAATATAGATGCTAGTTGTTAAAGTATAGACAAATAATGCTTATGGTCTAACGAATGTCTTGAATTGTATGTAGTCTATGAAGTCTTTGTAGATCAAATTTGAGTCACTTGGGATCAAACTCAAACATTTAAGAATGATCTTATGCAATGAAATGAACCGTAACCCACAAGAATGATTTGACATAAAGTTATAGAGTAGATCTCTTTGCCTTCACCTGTTTGTTGTCTAAATTTTTCAAGATAGTATTTGCAAACCCCTATAAATATTATTGGACCATTAGGGACAAGTTCTCCTAAGTCAATCATGATGTGCACTTTAAGAAATGACCTTTTGCCAATTCTATATACATCAAATTGAGGAATTCACTATAATATTGAAAATTGAATTGTAGATTTACTAGTAATATTTTTCTTTACATATAAATTATTTTACAACTCAATGACTATATTTTCTCTTTAATATATCTTTTATGATGCTTTGATGTCTAATTTTTGTATCCATATATGATTTTGAATCACTTATATTGAAATGGGATGCATTTAGAAAATATAAATAACCTATGATAGATTGAGGATATTATCCCCCCTATATTGAAACTAGTACACTCTTACATCTTAGTCCAATCATGAGTGCCTTGTGATCAATCCATATTGACTTATGATTGACCTAATACTAAATTTTTAAATTCCAATTCTATAGTTCTCAATCCTTTTCAATAGATGTTGTGAGTTAACTTGACACACATTCTATGAATTATTGATAGGTTTTGACATTTAAAGAGCTTCACTTGTGTAATTAATTGATATTTAAAAATCATATGCATGAGATTATTGGAAAAAAAGAAAGAGAAATCACTAGAGCACCTATTATTTTCAAAGGGACAAACAATCTTAATAGGCATGAGAATCACATAGTTCATTTATAAGTATATATGTTGTCTTTAATTATTTGTTCAAATTTGTAAAGCTAGTCCAAACAAGGGGTTAAGACCAACGAAATTTTTATTGGCTATACATTGCCATATGACTATATTTCTATCACCCACATTTAACTATTTTTAGGTTTTTGATAAGCGTCTAACTCACCAATATTTTATATATTTTACCTAATCTTCAAACAAATTTGACTTGAGTTACAAATTTCAACTCTTTAAGATGGAAATGTACCATGCTATTCTATTTAAAAATTAGGCCCTAATATCCACCAAATTGTCTACTTCTATAGCATAAAATGGTTTCACCAAGGTTTTCAAATTGGTTACATTCAAAATTGCATATGCATTGAACATAATCACACACATTAGCATCTAATTATACTCTACTTGAAATGCCCACTCCCAATGCTCAAATTAACAATAAAATTTAATTCCATTTCTTATATTCTCTAAAGAAAAATGGCATGGGCATGTAGAGAGGGGACATCTAGTTTATATAGGGAATTGAAAAAATAGAAAATTATTTGAATTGGTTTAGCCCATGTAAGGCCAACATGGATTCCTTAATTTCAAATTTATTCTATATATTATTGATCAAACCAATTTATTGCTTTTTAGGTGGTTTGGGTTGCTTATCAAACTTACTTATTGCCATTTTTTGATAAGATAAGCAACATTTACAGGGTGTTGTACCCTTCACACAAAAATCCCAAAGGGCCAAAGGAAAGCATGGTTCAAACAAAACTTGAACTAGAAGAACAAATAGAAACAACCGACTGACAACTGTAGAACAAGTAAAAAAAAAGATTAGACAACCCCCGAGACAGAGGGTTCTAAACAGACTCCCCGAATCCGAGGCCATGAAGAGGCAACGACTTTGGGGAGACCCTTCTTCTTCCACATCACAACCAACCAGGAAGGCTTAGAATTGAGAACCAATGAGTGAGGCGAGGGGAGCGGATCCACATCAGCCTCCCCGGGAGAGCAACCACCACGCAGCGAGGGAGTCGGCAGTGAAGCAGCGGAGATAGGAGCAAATAGAGGTCCAACAAATTCAAACAAAGAAGGATGTGCAGGTTCTGGCCAAACATCGACAGAAGAGGGCTCTGATGGAATAGAGATAGTAGAAGGCTCCACGAAAGGGATAACCGGAAGAGGGTCTTGGGAAGTCATGAGAGGGTTAGCCACCAAAGAGGAACTAATCGAAGGAACTCCCAAAGGAGGAGAACCCACAGTGAGACGGTATGAGAGAGCATCCTTCCACCAAGTCACATCGCCCTTGTGACAGGCAATAGGGCAAGCAGAGGCCAAGTGACCCACAAAAGAGAAACTACTACACCGAAAGGGGAGACCCTCATAGTCCAAGAGCTGCTTCCAAGGTTTTTCCTCCACCAACAAGACCACATCACCATGGAGAGGTTTGGAGATGTCCAAATCGACTAACAATTGAGCTACCATAGTATGTCCAACCTCCCTAGTTGTAGATTCCACCATTAAGAAGCGTCCAATGGTGTTTCCAATAGATTCATAACATGATTCCTCCCAAAACTGGAGGGGGAGATTTAGCAGACAGGCCCAAACTGGTCTAGTGTTCAATGACTCTTTAAGGGGATTGAAATAGTGAGACCAAGTCCCAATGGATAGAGAATGAACAACCCACATCCACCCCTTGTCCAACACACAGTTTCTCTCCATAGAGGAAGCAAAAGTAGCAATAAAAAAACCCCTAGTGCTAAGGTAGAGCTCAATCTCCCTAGAGACCAATGACTTACAAGAGTTAGACACCCAAGTATGGAGATCGGGGAGGGAAGGCCACAAGCCATTAAACCTGTAGACCACTCCCTATGCCAAATAATAAACCTCATTCTCAACGACCTCAGAACCAAAGACCACCACAGGAGAATCTCGGGCACATGGCAAAGGTCAACGAGCTAGAGCAGGGGACCGAGCACCCACCTTAGCAGCCTGAGAAAAATATTTCACCTGGCTAGAAGAACCCCCAACAGGAGGTGGAACATCCAACCTAGGAAAAGAGTCCACAAAAGCAGCAACAAACAGAGCAGTACTCACCTAAGGAGGGACAACCCGTACATCACCAAGAGGAGAGGAAACGTGTGTCAAACATTCCAAATGATCCGAAGAAACCAGAGGGCAACCAGCGGGAGGGTCCCCACTGGCAACACCCCCTTTAGATGGGAATGCACCCAGTCCAAACCCGACACCATTCATAGTCATGCCCAGGCCAATCCCGAAGCCATTCACATCCATGCCTAGACCAGCGCCATTTGAAACCCTTTTCCCATTCGACATAGTGTCGTTTGTGTCTCTAACCGTATAAATTGTTTCCATGTTATATGAACACCTTAATATTTTAATCAAGATACTTACATTTTATAGTAGTGAGTGAAGACTACACATCTTTCAATATTGATCCAACCCCAACATTTTATTAATCATATTTAATTTGAGTACTTGATTTAAGCAACTACATGTCACAAGTAAATCAATGATGTTTGGAGACAAGCCCACTACATATATCTAATCAATATATCTATTAACATTATTTTTAAATGACTTTAAGATATTGATTGAAACACCTCTTTCTAGTTAGTGCATCTATTCCATAATAGCCATATTTAGAATTACATGCCCCTACACTCCATTTACTAGATAGCTTTAAGATCCACATAAAACACACATTCAAATGAATAAATTTACATGATTAACATAAGCACAATATAATATTACATATAGAAGGAAAAACATCAAACCATTAAATAGTTAAAGGTAAAATATTCATGTCTTGTAACATTTTATCTTGAAGAAAGTGACATCCATTCAATTATGTACCATATAGTCACTAATTTATAGACATTAAATTTATAAATAAAATAAAAAAATCAATTGGAAATCAATTTACCATTGTGTTTACAAATGAATATTTTAGTTTTTTACAAGTTCAAACTTATTGAGAAAAATATCTTTATCTTATTGTCACAAAATTGTTAGGTTAATCAAGTCATTTCCTACATAACCCTATAAGAAAAAAAATGCATACAAGATTAAAAAAAACCATAATGCAAATATCACACAAGGTATAACCTTAGAAAACCCCTCATGAATGAAAAACATATACTTAATGTATTATTGTAGCATAAAAAATTGTCACCCTTGATAACTTCACACTAAGTTTAGCCCCCCCATGTGCTTGGACCTAATTATGCATTTAATTGCCCATTTTATAAATATCATCAGAAAATCAAACAATGGGAATGAAAATAGAATTTAATATTTTCCCTCGATATTTAAGGCCCTAATAAGGACAGTTTTGGACTAGGGTGCCTAATGCCCTTGTCCAACCCTTTTTGGCTCCAATTTGAATATGTCGGTGTCGGTATTTTATCATTTAAAAATCTAATTTCATTTTTTGGCTATTGGTATTTGATTTTTAAGAAATTACAAGAATTGCATATAAATATAAATCATTTTCATCATTTTAATGCTAGCACTTGTATTGAGCAAAATTGAGCATCCTAAAAGAAATCAAGAGGAGTCAAGAGGAGTCAAGAGAAGAATTATTAGAATTTTCGCACCATTTATTTCAGTCAAGAATTGAATGTCAATCACACATCATGTTTTTATGTAAGTTGTTTCATGTTTTGTGTTCATATTTTTTATGAGTACTAACACTTGCAAGACCTTAAATCAAGTATCAAATTCTCCTTGAAGGTGATGAGTACACGATTTCAATCCATCAAGGAATACATATCTGAGTGGTGAGTTGTAACAATTTATCAATTCATCATTTGTTTATTATTTAGCATCTTCCTGATCGAGGGTAAGCTCTCTTTTTACAAATCATCATAGCCATTGTGGAGGGAAAAATACCAAAATAGGGTTTGAATTAAGTAATCCACTATACAACACAACCCTTCCCCCTCTTTCATTTGTGCAGGTTTTTAAATTTGAAGTATATTGTAAGAAGATTGAAGATAATTGCTCATTCATGTATTCAAGACCTACAATTTGTCAAGTCAAGGAAAGTGGATTTTATCATCAACAAATGAATTTCTAACAGTGAACCCAGGATAGGACTTGCATTTCAGGAGCAACAGGAATTTGAAATCAGACCTTGATCAAAAAGCCAATCTAGGGCACCCCATGCCTCTGTCTAGCTATTTTAGTACCAAATTTATATGCTAGGTTATTTTGTGTCTTCTCTTTGCTTTTTTGGAATTTGTTTATGTCTATCATTTTTGTATTTCTTAGAAATCATCTTAGTTTGTTGCATTTTCATTAGTAACCTAGGAACAACATTGCATCATATAATTCAATCAATTAAAAGTTAATTGATCACATCTACATCATCCCCTCATACATAAAAAGGATTAAAACCCTGATCCACCATTTTGGCTCTTCCATTGAGATTTGTAGCCAAGTGGATATTGATATTGCTTTTAATCCTTAATTTCCCTAATTGGAAGTGTGATTTAAGACCTAGATCCCTTTTTCCAATCAAACATTTTGGTAAACCTGATTGTTTTTACACTTGAAATCTTTTGAAATCTGAAGTATATCATTTTAAAATTCGAGTATAATCTTAGGTTGTGTGAATTCATCATTTAGGCATACATAATTTTCATAAAATGCATTGAAAAAGTAAAAACTTATAGTACATTTTTCATTTAAAAGACAACTAGGGTTATTTTTAGATTTGAAAAGTAGATCTAGCTCATAATTGCATTGAAAAATCTATATTATGTCATATTGAAATATGAAAAAAAAATCTAAAAGTGTTTAAGTGATCATTTAGGCATATGCCTATTGTAAAAAAGTGAGCAATTGCATTGTTATTTTGGTGAAAGAAAAATTTCACATTTCTAGATTTATCAACTTAGGATCAGTCAATTTTTGTACTATGCAATCTAAATATTACATTTTTTAATTGTATTAATTGCTTGAAAATTCTGAAAATTGCATCCACCATTGTGTTACATATAGAAAAATTATAATTTTGTACATTTCTAGAAATTTGCTTGAATTCAGACCTGCATACTCACAAATTAGAATACTTAGATAGTGTTTGCATTTCAAGATTTTGAAATTTTAAAAAACAACTCACTAGTCTAGGGCACCCCATGCCCTTGTCCTAGCTATTCTTGATCAAATTTTGGTGACGATAGTCTCTGAAGGTCTTATGTCCATATTTGATTTCAGTTTATGTTTTTATCGAGCTATAATAGTCATTATCTCAACTTGCATATATTTTTAATTACAAACTTTCATAATGTTTGAGTGCTTTGGAAAAATGATGTCTTCCTTGAGGTCCTTGTTTGATGTTTCATGCTATGTCTTTGGTAATGCTTCTCCTACATGTGATGAAGCTCATGTTTATTTTTCTCCCAATACATATACTCCCAATGATGATATCTTGGTGCAAGATGAAGTGATCATGGATAACTCATTAAATAATACATTACCTAAACTTGGAGCTAATATTTTCCTTTATCCTACTCAATAATCAAATATTCCTACCATACCTTCACTTAATATGTTTTCCTCTTCCCAAAAGGAAAGTTCCTTACAATTTATACCACGCCCATTACAAATAAAAGCCCTTCAAGACAAGCATATGCCCAAAGTTGATCATGCATCCTATGACACTAAAGTTAGTAATATGACCATTAATCTGGAAGATTTATGGTTAGGGATTTAATGTTCTTGCTAAAAAAGGTTGTGACATAAGGAATGAACATGAAATTCACACTCTTTTAGAAAAAAAAATGCCCCAAGAATCTACAATAGGGATGGGTTATCATGGTCTTCCACCTTTACATAAGACAATTACTTCATCCTAAACTGCACCACCACCTCATTGTCCAATTAGAATCACCTCTTTCCTGTTGTACATCCTTTATCTGACATAGAACGTACATTATGCACACTTTTGTAATGGGAATTAATCACTTTACCACCTATGCATGAAACAAAAGATAAAAAATAAACAACAAAAAATTCTTCTTTTTATACATGAAATGAAGAAAAATTGAGACCCTAGGATTTTACTCTATAGTTTTGGGCACTTTTTCTAATGTGTTCAATTTAGAATTTGAGGTATCAGGGGTTTGATGAATTTAGACAAGATATAGGACCAACTTACAACCTAAAAGGTGAGTCAACCTACCCTTAACCAAACTTGGGATGGATTTTGGAATGAAATGCAATGATTTGACTAGGCTGATGATGTAAATAACTATTCTGATGCAAAAAAAATAGGTCTAGAATACCACAGACAAATTCAAACTAAAGAAATATGGAGCAAAATACAAAACACCACTATGTCACACTGTAATCTCTTTTATTCAAATTTTCTCAAAATCACTTGAAAACCAAGTGATCCAGCTGAAATTGAAACACTACTAACACCTCTTCAACACATCTACAACATCTGCAACACTTCTTATTAACCACAACACATCCATCCTATTGTAATGATGAAAATTGTACTCCCTTCTTGGAGATATTGCAATTTCTCATTTAATCTGGACCTATTTTAGTACCCTTGCATTTAAATCCCCTTTAATTCATCATTAATAGGCCCCTAAGACCTTTTATTTCAGATCTCGAGGCTTATTTGACCTAAACACCCAACAAAATCCATAAAAGCATCAAAAATTCTAACAACCCACCCCAAAAATCTAGGGTGGTACTCATATGCCACTTCTGGCATATGAGTCCCCTAGGTGGGACCCATATGCCAAGAGTGGTGTATGAGTCCCATTTGGAGCCTTTTTAGGGTTTGAGCAGGAAATTCAACTTTTTAATTCAAATTTTTGGTTGATGTTAGCTTTTGAGATCTAAATAATAGTAAATTAGGTGTATTGCCTAAATAAACAAGCTTCTAAAGTCATTTTTTCCATCTAGGAAAGTATTCTAGAGAAGCAATTTCAAGATCTAAGCATCCAAAAGCATTCAAGCATTCTTCATAAGAGAATTCAAGTATACAGAGCAAGTAAAGTTAAAGTCTTGGAGTATCATTAAAGTGTTTTAATAGGTATTCAAGCTCACTTTCATTCAAGATCTAGCATTGTCAAGGGTTGATTATGGTGGCCTATGGTGAATCATGATGGATTATAGGTTGGGGAGATGCAACTAGACATCAAGCCAATATTAATGACTTGTTTCCTAAGTGATTCCATCCTCCATTATCATTCTACACTCAATCTAAGGAAGCTACATGCATTATTAGGGTTGCATTGCATTTTAGATTTCCTAATATTAGACACACTTAAGGTTAGGGTTTACATTCATGGTTCGTTATTTCTATCAAGGTTTAATTACCAAACTAGGGGTTTGACCAAGGAAAACCCCCATAAGCAAATCAAGTATATATTATATTTTGCAGGTCATTTTACAGGTTCAAATCCATAAATCAGTTTGGAAGGGGAGATAAGAGATCGGTGCATAGATGTGAACTCTGAATTCCCAAAAAAGTGGAATGGGACTGATACGCTAGAAGTGGCATATGAGTCCCACTAGAGGAAAAGTTTCCAATTTTATTCATATCCTAAATCTACACTGCCAAAAACTTGCTCCAAACCAGAAACCCTAGTATGGGACTAATGCACCCAGACTAGTGTATGACTCCAGTGTGCCAAAATTTTAGCATTTTTAGTATTTCAGAGCTTCATCTAGTCCTCTTTAGGATTCTATGTGCACACCTTTCATCTCCCAGCTTTCTATTCTCCTTTTACATGCATTTTTAGGTCATTTAGTGAAGTATTGCATCACATTAGGTTTAAGCATTACATATTGCATCTCATTAGTCTTTCCAAGCCCTAGCTTGGTGGTGAACCCCTCTTTAGTTTATAATCAAACCCTAGGACAACCCTATTGCAAGATATCTCTCTCCTTTGCATACTTTAGATTGAGATTTCTAGGGTTTCCCTTCAACGAAATGATTGTGAAATGTGTTTGCTCTATGTCCTAAACCATAAGAAGAAAATCCATTTTCCATTGTTTCATTTTGGTGAACCTACATTTAGAACATTATAATTCTGATTTGGAGTGCATCATCATCCTAGATCTTGCTTGCATTAACATTTCATTGCATTTTGTATTAGTTAATTGGCATTCTAGAGTTTCTAATTCTTGCATTAATGAAAGTGCATATAGGTTGTATTTTTGCATCTCAAATCATTGAAAAGCATCTGAAAACTGCATTTTCATTTAGTCTATATAGATCATACAAACTAAAAATCACTTGATTTTTTTTCAAAATTGGGGAAAAAACCCTCACTGGGACTCATACACCCCTCTGGCTGATTTAGTCCCAATGCAAAATTTGAACTACATTTTACATAATTAAATTCCCTATTTCTGAGCTTTTGTTTGTTGTTGATAACTTTTTGTTTCAGTTTGCATAGTTTCTATTACATCAAATCATTAGAGTTAGCATAGTTTACTTTCATTGCAATTGTGGATAGAATTAGATTCCTTTACTTTTCATTTTCAACATTAGTTCATAGTTAAATTAGATTACATTACATTTGATATTTGTTAGAAAAGAAAACCAAAAACAATTATAAACTGATGAGCCACTTAGATAAAGCATAGTTATTTGACCACTCTTTTTCCAAGTTAACCTAACCCTCAAACCTTTTAGTAGTGATGAATTTGACATGTTAGATGAATCCCTTGATGATTTCATCTCACAAATTTCATCCACTAAGGATTTTTATGACAAACCAAAACCAAGAGACATTAATGTGATTCAACCTCAACTTATCCTTTACCCACCTTCACACAAACCACAAACTCAAAACAAACCCGTTTACACCCTTGAACCACTTGCAAACAATGTTTTGCAGCAATCAAGTTATAATACCATTGCTCATACATATAACACTAGAAACAATCCACAACCTAGACAAACAACCTCAACATCTTTACCTTTACCCAACTCTATATTGCTTAGTGCCCCTCGTTTGCCTTCAAATAATGGAAAGGAGTATGATCTTGTTAAACAACTTAAGAATACTCCCACAAAAATATCCCTATGGTATTTATTCAAAACACACCTAATTATCACACCATGCTTCAAATAGCCTTAAAACAAGTTGTGATCCCCTCTAATACAAATGCAAGTGATGTGGCAACTTTAATTCAAGGAATGAATATGGTTAATGTAGACGTTACTTTTCACCAACATGAGCTCCCTCCCTTGGAGATGAGAAAGAAACATGATGCCTTCATGATAATATCCAAATTCAATAGAACAAGAATAAAAAGAACCCTCGGTGTTAATGGCTTATCCCTTGATGTGTGTAGTGTGAATCTTTTAGATGGATTGGGTGTGGATAAATAAAAAATTAAACTCAATTCCTTATCAATTCGAGGATTTGAATATGTAGGAAAGCAACCGCTTGGTGTGATTACTTTACCTATTATAGTTGGAAAAGCTACCTTACAAACCCAAATTCATGTTATGCCTCATGACCTTTCATACAACCTTCTTTTAGGAAGACCTTGGATTCATGAGATGCATGTGGTGCCTTCGACTCTTCATCGTATCATGATGTATTTCTATTACAATAAAGTATACCAAGCTGAAATAGATACCGGGCTTGAAAGTTGCTTACAAGTTGAAAAAGGAATGAAAAGTCCTCTAAACACATTAATCCCAATGTCGAACACAGAACCTATGAAAGAAGAAAACTAAGAGATGGAAACAGTGTCGAAATTATTGGACAATGATTGGGGTTCCTTAGAGTTCACACCCTCGTTTATGGGAGAATACATAATCACAATTAAAGAAGATGAAAAGAAAAAACAACCAATGGTAAGGTCCACACAAAATTCAGAATAAAATTCACAAGCATCTACCTCATCTACTCTTGAAGAAGACACAATTAGCTATACGAAAAAAATTGATGAGATAGATTATCAACAACCACCAAACCTGAAAGAAATGGAATGATTTTATGGAAAAGGATATGAATTCATGAAACAACTTGGTTATAGTGGAAAAGGATGTGGAAAGAAAGAACAAGGTATTTGTGTTCCTATAGAACCTAATACAAAAGAAAAAAAAAATGGTTTGGGATATTTCCCTTCTAAGATCACGCAAGAAACAAAAAGAGCCTCACTAAATATCAACACCATCATGTGTAATCCTAAAACAACTCTCACTTTGAAGCATCTAGAATTGATTGATATAGCTTGTGAATCATCTTGGATTTTTTGAAGATGATGAAGCCTTGAAAGAAATGCTAGGAGTTTATGACAAACCATTTACTCCCCTAAAAATAAATGGGTTACATGTGCTATGATTAGTACCAAGCAAAAATACAAAGAAGAGGAAAGTAGTGAGATTGACATGAACAAAGAAGAATACAACCCTGAATTTCTGAAACAAAATGCACTTCCTTTAGGAGATACCATGGACATATAGATGGATATTAAAAATGAAGAAAAAGTGATTAAGATAGGAAAGTGCCTTAATGATGAAGAACAAGAGGACCATGCAACTTTACTTCATGACTTTCCCAAACTTTTTGCTTGGACTTATTCAAATATGTTGGGAATTGACCCTAAGATTGTGACACACAACATAGTCCTTGCTGAATATACTAAACTTGTTATACAAAAGATTCGAAAGATGAACCCTAAGATAGCCTTGTTGGTTAAGGTCGAGATTGAAAAACTCCTCAAAGTTGGTTTCATAAGACCTATAGATTATTCTCCTTGGATCTCAAAATTTTCATAGTCGCAAATTTGGATAATCACATTAGGATGTGTAAGGACTTTCGAGATTTAAATAAAGCATCTTTAAAAGATGAATTTTCCCTTCCTAATATCGACATGATAGTAGACTCGACTACGGGACATGCTTTGTTGTCAGTCATGGATGGATTTTGTGGATATAATAAAATCTTTTATTAATCATCAAGATCAATACAAAACAACATTTACAACAGCTTGGGGAATATTTTGTTGGGTCATGATGCCTTTTGGATTGAAGAATGTGGGTGCAACATATCAACGAGCTATGAAACTAATATTTCATGATTACATACATAAGATTTTGGAAGACTATGTTGATGATATTCTAGCCAAATATTTAACCAAACAAGATAATGTGAATGTCCTTCAGAAGATCTTTGAGCGAATGCGAAAATACAACATGAGATTGAATCTGAAAAAGTGTGTATTTGGTGTAGATAGTGGAAAACTTCTAGGTTTTATTGTGTCTCACAGAGGCATTGAGGTGGACATGAAGAAAATTGATGCTATAGTTAACATGCCACCTCCCAGAAATATTTCTTAATTACACACTTTACAAGGAATAATTCAAGTGATTTGACGTTTCATAGCATCCTTAGTAGATCGAACGTTACCATTTATACATCTCCTTAAGAAAGAAGTTCAGTTTAATTGGAATGAGGATTGTAAATAGGATTTTGAGATTTTGAAATATTATCTTCCTACTCCACCTATTTTACAACTCGCTATGCAAAATAAACCATTCATCCTGTATACAACAACATCAGCCCATGCTTTTGCAACATTGTTGGCTCAACAAGACGAAAATGGTAAAGATCGTCCTATTTATTACATTAGCCTAACTTTGATTGATTGTGAGAAATGATATGTACAATGATAGAGAAACAATTCTTGGCTCTTGTATTCACTACTAGTAGTTGTGACATTACTTATTGAATGATGAAATACAAGTGATAACAAAATTCGATCCTTTAAAACATCTTTTTGCTAAAATTGATTTATCAGGATGTTTAGCCAAATGGGTTATGTTGTTGACTAAGTTTGACCTTAAGTTTGTTTCACCAAAAGAAATTAAAGGACAAGCTTTGACCGATTAGTTAGTTGATGCTCCTTCCCCCTAGCATTACCTAATGAAGAATCATTTCCAGATGAGAGTGTGTTGACTATTCAAGAACATGAAAATAAATGAGACTTATATTTTGATGGATCTAAGTGCAGAACAGGCTCCAGTGTTGGAGTTTTAATAGCTCCGCCTAGAGGAAAACCTATTCCCTTATCATATCGGTTAAATTTCCTATGGAAAAACAATACCAGAGAATATGAAGATTTAATTGCTAGATTATGCACCACTTTAACTCTGGGAGCTCGAAACATTAAAATATTCAGTGATTTGCAATTAATCATTAAACAAATAAATGGAACATATAAAAAAAAACATGATAAAATATCAAAATACAAGGATCTTACAATGAATTTGTTAGATAAGTTTGATTTTTTTTACCATTGATAACATCCCACAGAAAGATAATTAGCATGTAGATTCAATGGCGAGCACAACTTATCTAATATCCCCTCAAGATCTTTCAAAATATTTCACATTTTTTGTCCACACAATTATGACACCATTAATTGATTATAAAACAGATGAAATATTAGCAATCGCCATAGAATGCTCTAGAGAATGGTATGCATCGATATTTGATTATATAAAAAATGGTACCTTTCCTAAGCTGACAACTAAGAATACTAGAGCCCACCTTCCAAAAATTGCATCTAAGTATATAATTCTTGCAGATGTATTGTATCGGAGGTCCTTTGATGGTCTCTTTCTGAGATGCCTTAAACAATCTAAAATCCCCATAGCACTTGAGGAAGCTCATTCAGCTGCTTGTGGAGGTCATTTTGGAGGAAGATCATTAGTTCAAAAAAATTTCTGCATGGGATATTATTGGAGACATATGGAAAAATATTGCTTCGAATATGTTAAGAAATATCACAAATGTCAAGAACATAGCAGAATGACTCACACTCCTACTTCTGAGCTTCGTGCACAAGTCCCTATTTGGCCTATCTCGATGTGGGGCCTAGAAATCATTGGAAAAATTTCACCTCCTTCCTACATCGGACACACATTTATAATTACTGCAACAAATTATTTCACGAAATGGGTGGAAGCAATTCCCCTTCGTTCAACAATCGTTGATGTAATATGTTGTTTCATATGGGAGCACATTAATGCTCGCTTTGGACATCCTTCTGCTTTGGTTTTGGACAATGGGACACCATTTAAGAATAAGGATGTGAGGAAATTCTTAGAAACGTTTAACATACAACATCTCTTTTCGACACCTTACTACCCACAATCTAATGGTCAAGCTGAATCAACTAATAGAACCCTCAAAAAAATCTTAAGGAAAACAGTAAGCAAACACAATAAGGATTGGCACACACAACTAAGATATGCATTATAGGCCTATCATACGAACATTAGAGCATCAATGGGGAATACCCCTTATAACCATGTCTATGGAACTGAGGCGATAATGCCCCTAGAGTTAGAGATCCCTTCATTAAGAATCACTCTTCAAGGAATTATTGATGACAATACTTATAAGGAACAACAGTTGCATCAACTTGAAATGCTCGATGAATAGTACATTAATGCTCTTGAGCACCTTCAGGCTTATTCTAAAAGAATGCAACGTAGTTACAATGATAATGTCATACCTCATTCATTTAATAAAAGTGATTTTGTGTTATGTGAGAATCGACGTAATGTCAATGTTGATCTGATGAAAAAAGGAAAGTTCAACCCTAATTGGTTAGGCCCTTATATAATCAATGAAAATTATGGATCTGGAGCATATACATTAACGTAAATAGATGGAACGCCTCTTAAAGAACCTATAAATTCCACACATCTACGCCGATACTATTTCTAATCTTCTTGAATAGTGTAGATGATAAAGTAGTGGTGTTAGGGTTAGTAGATGACATTCTATATGCTCTTGCATTGCTTCATTCTTGAAAAACATTTATTTGTGTGTCTTGAATACAAATGTGATTATTTAAATTCTTTTAAATGATTACTTTAGGTTTCATGCTATTCAAGTTCATCTTGTGTGTTATGTTAGATTGGATCCTTATATACATTTAATGTTCTACAATTAGATCATAGGTGCATTTAATTTAGCATAACATACTTAATCGCAATGTTGCATCTAAGAGAAACTAGAATAGGTTTTAATTAGATCACATAAAACATGTTAAATCATGGAGAACATTTATTAAATAGTCTTACAAAGATTATTTGATAAATCATATTGTCATTTAATATTAAACACATAAGTATAAATAATTAAACATCAAGCGATCATATATATATATATATATATCACAAAGTTTCAAATACATGTCATCAATATATACAATGTTGCTAGAGATAGTCCATCGGGAGATGGTGGTATGCGATCATGATCGTGAGATAACAAGTGCATCTAGAGAATACTGTAGACCATGTGCTCATCCAATAGCCTCTCGGTGATCCTCCGCTAGGTGATCTCTCTTTGCCTAAAGCCTAGCTACCTCTAAATGGAGTCTCTCGACCTTCACTGGACCTCAAGATGATCATATCTCTTCAGAGGTAGCCTCGAGTTGGTTTGCATGCCTAATGACACCCTCATTTGTTGCCCTTAGTCTGACATACAACCCAAATAGCTCTAGGTCCTACTCCATGATGGGTGGGGGCACGTAGTTTGTGGCCTCATCTCTGAGAACAAGGGGCACTATCTCTGTAGCAACATATCGGTAGAGGTCCTATAAATCTCTTACAACACCTACAAGATAGAAATTATAAAGCTAATCAGTACAGATCATGATATATATATATATATATGAAACTTAAAAGCATAATAATTAACGCATAAGCATAGTAAAAAATAAAATATCATCACCTATATCTCTGGCTAGCTATGTAAATTCAACCTCATATTGTGTAGGAGGCATGGAGGATGTGCTAGCCTCTCCATGATTTTAGGTGTTGGTGCATGCTCTAGCTGTTGACTGTGATCTAGTCACATGAGTGGGAGTTGAATCTCTCCACTAACATTCAATCGGATCCTCATCAATTGTATCAAGCTGCTCCTCATCCTCATCCTCCTCCTACCCATCATAGTCTGAGTCTACAACCTCATCGTAGTCCTCATCTATCACTTCTGCGAATATGTTTGCAGCCCTGAGCCCTGTTCCTCAGCTCTATCCCCCTCCTCGTCTCTCTAGTCTGAGAGTGGTCCCACATAGCCTATCGGCTCATCCACCGGGAATATAGGAGTTGGTTGTACTACTACCCACCACTCCTCATATGCATCTGTGGAGCCAACATCATTAGCATCAGAGATCAGGGGAATATCATGATCCTCATAATTAGAGTCACTATAGACGCCATCATCATTGGTGAACCATCTTGTATCCTCAGGCCTCTGAGCACTCCACACTAATCGCTTGAAGAAATGCCATGCTACTAGTGGTACCTATATCTGCCCAAACTGTCACATGACATGATCGTAGTAGAAGGGTCATACTAAGTAATCATGTATACCTAGTAGAAACTTATCCATCTATAGTCTCCTCAACTATCGGGTCTCATCCGACCATTGAGGTATCAGTTGTTGTGGTATCCATAAGATCTCATCCTGATCCAGTCGGTCGAATCTAACCCTCCAAAAGTGTAAATATCTACATTTCCATAATAGGGATGATATCAATGTAAACTTTGTCAACCTAGTGAATGCAATATGCTTGAGGAACCACACCTATAGTAGCATACAGTGCACTATACTGTTGACCTCATGGTATGCGAACCGCCCTAGATCATAATACAAGTGTGCAAGGATGTTGCGGCCCCAGACATATAGGGTCCTCCGCTGTGCCATCCCTCATATCATGTGAACTAGTCCTTCATTTAGATATGCTCCCCAACCATCAAGGACGAGTACTAGTGCCACTATGAAATTCGTACCAAAAGTGGTGCTCATGAATAAAGTAGCCACAATAGCTCAATGTGCGGCCCCACGATGTCATCCAAAATTGGACCTCCAAGACAAAACTATATATCATATTTCATCTCACGAAATGACTGATCTCTTAGAAAATGGACTCTCTCTCAAATCGAAACTCAAAGAATGCGATGGACGTCCTCTAAGGTGATCATCATCTCGCTTGTCGACAAAAGAAATGTACAGTTATTTGTATCCCACCTCTCAGCCAATGCCATCAACATAGCGTCATGGTACCTCATGGGGGGCATGAGGTACGCCCAATACAATCCTATGCTCTGTAATATTTGTGTGTCCTCCTTTGATAATGTATGTGCTAAGTCTCGTAAGCAACAAAATGATCTGTTGCTGAGACACTATTGTGATTGAGGCGAGATCTAACAAAAATTAAAAAATGTCCTATAAGCATTCTAAAATATTTAATCTATACATCAACAATCAAAAAATATGTACTAAATTTATTCTAGTGTACTTTTCCAAGGGTCCTAGACACTTTAGTTCCCTTTTGGGACACTTCGTGAAGAAACGGGACACTTTGCAAAAAAGTGGGACACTTCGCGACAAAAGGGGACACTTTGTGACAAAAAGGGACACTTTGCGAAAAAAAAGGGACAATTTGTGAAATTTTCTTCTAGGGCCCTAAATCAACCTAGAAATGCGTAAAAACATAAAATAAATGTGTAAGGACAAAGCTAAGGTAGAAAAATCGACTCACCTAATGTTGCAGCTCACCCCAGGCTACCTCCTCGTGTAGAACATCCAATCTCAGAGGCTCGTACTCTCATTGGCTCGACATCTTCAATCACTCTCCAATAAATTCAAGCTACAAGAAGGTAAAAGAAAAAAATTAGTTCAAGTTACTTCACTTTTTACTCTTATATATGTTAAAATTAGGGTTAAATAACTTGCTTTTCATTCAAACTAGCATACCAGGGGTTAGAGAGCTCTATTTTTGACATCGTTTGTTGCATTGGAATCATGACTTCACTCCCGTTCTCATCAAATGTCTATCACTATGTGGTATGGTACTTGGAAATACCCAATAATACGACTTATCCAACTCGATGTTGTTAGATTGCTACCTTGATTCAACCTCCTTAAAGTAAGAGGAATCAAGGGGGCATACATCTACCCTTGAATTTGATTTCTAGAGGAAGTTAGATATGAGGATTTTTGGGATGACTAATGAATTGGTGTTGCAGGATGTGGCTCCTAACATTGTGGTTTTACAGATAGCTACAATGGGGGCTTCATTCTCCCACATTATGAGTATCCTTTTCTGAAAAAAAATCATTATTTAGATTCCTTTAGCTTACATATGCACGTAGAGTCATATGGGCGCTAAAGTGGGGGTTAGATGTAATGATAGAAATTGCACTCCCTTCTTGGAGATAGTGAGATTTCTCATTTAATCTGGACCTATTTTAGTAACCTTGCATTTAAATCCCCTTTAAATCATCATTAATAGGACCCTAAGACCTTTTATTTCAGATCTCGATGCTTATTTAAGCTAAAAACCCGATAAAATCCATAAAAGCATAAAAAATTCTAACAACCCACCTTGAAAATATAGGGTGGGACTCATACACTACTTTTGGCATATGAGTCCCCCTAGGTGGGACCCATACACTACTCTTGGTGTATGAGTCCCCCTAGGTGGGACCCATATGCCAGGAGTGGCATATGAGTCCCATTTGGAGCCTTTTTAGGGTTTGAGTGGGAAATTCAACTTTTTAATTCAAATTTTTGGTTGATGTCGGCTTTTGAGATCTAAATAACGGTAAATTAGGTATATTTCCTATATAAACAAGCTTATAAAGTCATTTTTTCATCTAGGAAAGCATTCTAGAGAAGCAATTTCAAGATCTAAGCATCCACAAGAATTCAAGCATTCTTCACAAGAGCATTCAAGTATCAAGAGCAAGTAAAGTTGAAGTCTTGGAGTAGCATTAAAGTGTTTTTGCAGGTCTTCAAACTCACTTTCATTCAAGATCTAACATTTTCAAAGGTTGATTATGGTGGCCTATGATGAATCATGATGGATTCTAGGTTGGGGAGATGCAACTAGCCATCAAGCCAAGCTTAATGAATTTTTTCTTAAGTGATTCCATCCTCCATTATCACTCTACATTCAACCTAAGGAAGGTACATGCATTATTAGGGCTCATTTAGGTGATTAGAGATCTGTCAAAGTGAGTCATTGATCTTCATGTTTCATTCATGCATCTCATTCTAGCACATTAGAATAGGGTTACATTGCATTTCAGATTTCCTAATCTTAGACACACTTAAGGTTAGGGTTTAAATTCCTATTAAAATTCATGGTTCATTGTTTCTATCAAGGTTTATTTATCGAACTAGGGGTTTGACCAAGGCAAACCCCCCATAAGCAAATCAATTCTATATTATGTTTTGTAGGTTTTTTTACAGGTTCGAATCCAGAAATTAGTTTGGAAGGGAAGAGCAAAGATTGGTGCACATATTTGACCTTTTAATTCTCGAAAAAGAGGAATAGGACTGATATGCTAGAAGTGGCATAGAGTCCCATTATAGGCAAAATTTCCAAATTTTCGCAGATCCTAAATTTACACTGCTAGAAACTTGCTCCAGACCAGAAACCCCAGTTTGGGACCGATACGCCTAGACTGGTATATGAGTCCCAGTGTGACAAAATTGTATTATTTTCAGTATTTCAGAGCTTCATCTAGTCCTCTTTAGGTTTCCAAGTGCACACCTTTCATCTCCCAGCTTTCTATTATGTTTTACATGTATTTTTAGGTCATTTAGTGAAGTCTTGCATCACATTAGGTTTATGCATTACATCTTGCATCTCATTAGTCTTCCCAAGCCCTAGCTTGGTGGTGAACCCCTCTTTAGTTTATAATCAGACCCTAGGACAACCCTATTGCAAGATCTCTCTCTCCTTTGCATACTTTAGATTGAGATATCTAGGGTTTCACTTCAACAAAATGATTGTGAAATGTGTTTTCTCTATGTCCTAAACCATAAGAAGCAAATCCATTTTCTATTGTTTCAACTACCAACAATCTCATCAACACAAGAATGCTCCAATAATCTCCATAGCTATACTAAAGGTTGACAAAAATGACAACACTAACAACATTGTGTTGACAACACTAACAAATCCAAGCTTCCAACAACTCCAATGCTAGGGGTTGACATCAATGACAACACTAGCAAGCTTCCAACCATGACCACTTTTTGGCCCCCATCTTTGTGCACCCACCCATACAAAATCCTTAATAATAATTTTACATAACTACAAAACTCAATTTGTAGAAGTCCATTTACTAAGCATAACCATAAAATGTAAAAATTTTATGTTATAATTACAAGTACACACATCATGAAACTACATTGAAAACCTGCAAGAGAAGAGTAAGTCATAAATAAGAGTCAACTACTCTTTCAATCAATAGGTACAAGATAGATAAATATATTAACATTGTATTACAAACCATCCTTTGTTTCCTTTCTCTAATATAAATTGAAGTGGAAGAGAGAGAATATCATCGAGGTGATATCCACCCTACCACAAAGCATTAGCTTCCTCATGCTACTCCACTAGAGAAGCCCAACCCATCATAAAGGATCTGGTAGTATGTGGTCAACATGCATGATGGGATCCAATTCACTATGTGAATCACTAATGACCTATCATGCCTATATGCTCATGTATCATATATCCAAGCACATGTCCATTTGATACACATACTATGGAAGAGAATGTAGCTCGACCAAGCAATGTACTTATGAATACAAATCGATGGCAATTGATATCTACTACTAATCATTGTTAAGGCTCCATTTTACCATATGGGATTTACATATGCATTTGTGATTAGACTATGGATAGTGGAATGAGGGAGAAAAACTATCACTTATGTTGGAATTTTCCTCATTCATGATTTCTCTAGGGTAAATGCGTTCTCTAATTCAATGTGTATGTCTCACTTGGATGATATGCTATCATTTTATGTTCCATCTTATGTTTTTCAATTGATATGAACATGTGTACTATTTTAATATCTATTTTTAAGATTAAATACAATGTTATTGAAAGTATTTACAAAGTCAACAAGGGTTAAATTTTTTTGACTAGTGAATGTTTAAGAGTATCTACAATATTTTACGAATCAATATTATTAAGAAATAAGCTTGACATAAGACAAATACAAATAAAACTTATTTTATAATCTTATTCTCCATTCAATATAAAACAAATAAAAATAATACTCATCATTTAATGTTTTCTTTTTTCAAAAATATTTTTTTATCTCAATCAAGACATCTCAAACTCTTTTAAAACTAATTTCTTAATAAATAACATTATATAAAAAGCCAACAAATTGATAATATGTGACATCAACTTAAAAGATTATCAACAAACTAATTATAAAATATACAAAATAAACAAACCTAACTAAAAAGCAATAAATAAAACAAAAACATATGCATGATTTAAATTACATCACAAGATTGCATAGTCAAAGGAGACAAAGTATAAAATGGCTTAAAATATCATGTGATAATTCATTATTTATGTAGTTGTATTATATTTTATTAGTGAGGGGGCATTAGAGCATGAACAATGTTTGAATTGTTGGATCTATTATTACTATATGAATCAATCAAAGACATTGGATTTCTACAAATCATATTTATAAGAGTTTGTTGCTTCTGGATTAAATTAGGTGTTTGTTTTTGGATCAACGTTTTGGATCACACTCCATGATCCATCATTAGGATGTCAAAAAGAGTTGTGAAAATCCATCATCACAACTCTTTTTGACATTGTGATGATGGATCACATAGTGTGATCTGAAACGTTGATTCAAAAACAAACACACAGTTTGATCCAAAAGCAGCAAACTCTTAATATGAATCAAGCTTGAAATCTAACAAATCTATCATCCTCATTATAATATTCGAGAGTTAAGTTTAGTCAAATAACTTCTGACCTTATGGAGGGTAAAGACTTAAACATCTTTTAGAGAGAGCATTATAATCATGCTTTAAGCAAATAAAAAACATCTTTTAGAGAGAGCATTATAATCATGCTTTAAGCAAATAAAAAATGTTTAGTCGAAGCATACAACGAATTTTCTTGGTACTTGTATTGGTATTGCGACGAAGTTTCTTAGAAATGCGCTAAAACAATGCATAACGCGTGTTAATTGAACATAGACGCGTCGAATCTCTCGAGTCGTCAGTCAAACAATCTGATCGACAAAAGGAAGCTTCCCAACCTCTTTTCCAGATTTTTAGATGACAAATGCCATTCGTCCACTGGAAAACAATTATAATATAATAATTCTCACGCCTGAAACATTCACCACGCTTCCTCTGTGCTTTTCTATAAATCTTTCTCCTCTGTTCTCTTCTTTTCGGTGTGGACGGACCGTATGTTTGCAGATAGACACCAGTTTTAACCAGATTTGTATAACATCTGGAGAAATCATTTGGGCTTCTTTTGTTAACAGAGTTATTAAATCATGGCACTGGATTTTGCAGCATGGGACTTGGCATTAGCGATGAAGAGACCGCTCAAGACGGAACTTTATGAGCTTCATACCATTTATGAGGAGGAGGAGGAGTATCAGATTGAAGATACGCCATTAATATCCAGCGATTCGCAAAACAGCAGACAGAAATTCCAATTCCAGAGGTTTTCATACATAGTCATGTTTGTAGTTTCCTTGTTTTTCCTGGTGGGTCGTCTTCTTGCCAAAGCAACCACGCTCCTATTGAGTTAGAGGGTGTGCGGACTGATGTACAGAAATGAAAACTGTCAAGATTTGTTTCAATGGATTTCAAGGTATTTAAGTTACAAAAATCTGATCAAACGATGTTTTTGCCCTCTGTAAATGTACCGAAACAATTCTTTATTCAAGACAAAAAGTCGTTTGGCTTTTGGCCCAATATTATATTCAGTCTATATTTGCCCTCCAATTGAATTTTGCACTCTATGCAAGGGATGTTATTCACCTTGTTTCTTGAAAAGGTTTTACACTAGCGTAGATATCTTTAAAATTGTAAGGTTCATGTAGGCAAATTTTCCACCATCAAGCTAGCTAATATGACTATGTTGAGAGGTGGAAGAATGTTCATTAGACATGAAATGTTGATGCAAGTTGAAATTCAATCTTGCATCAATAAAAAAATAAATGTTTTTATTTGTTTTTATTAATATGAGTCTTTGTACAGTGCATCACATTTTACTACATAATCTCAATTTAGTTCACAACAAGGAACTATAATTTTATAATAGTTCGCGTTTATCGTATCTAGATTTTAGGAGATTTAAATAAGTTCTTTGACAATTATCATTTTCAGAAGAAACATTGGATTTATAATTCAAAACGATCAACACTTAAACTTCAATATGCATAGTTTATGGGACCTTCATGTGACTTGCAAAATTCAATTAAACATTTCAAAAGGCAATATAGAACAAGAGGAGCCTTCAATTGGAACCAAATAAATTTCATTAACTCTTGGAACTTCATCATCAAATATAAGTCAACCTATAAATTTCATAGGAGATTAAAATTTTAGACCTCTTATAGCTAATTTGGACCATTCCTAAAGCATGTAAATACCATATAAACACCTCTTCGATTCATTTGGAGGGACAACATGATAATCAAAATTAGATTAGTAGTAGAATATTTGAGACGTTGCACTCAATTGCTATATCTTTGTAACATATTGTATTGAGCATGTGGTAGGCTAGTGTGCCATGTTGTAACCACTATGTGAGGTTAAATCAAAAAGAAGTTATTTTTCTATTATGCGTTAATTTTGTTGCTTCAACTCTAAGTTGCACGATTGAACAATCATTCCTCTAGACTCTTCATCTACAACTACATTAAGTCCAGTATCAATGTGATTTTTTGAATCCTTTAGGAGGAAAGGTATTAAAGTAGATCTATGTGTGAATATATCATTGACCTAAGGCAGTTCCTATAGAAAATTATCAACAAAGTGCTAACAATGAGGTAGTTACAATCTTGTAGACGGATTGTCGAACTAAAGAAGTTACACTAGATCCAAGGAAAAGTGCCACCAAGGATAGAACTTGTTCTAGCCAATGTTAGAAAAAACAAAGAAATGCTATACATCATGAAGACAATGAAACTCTAAGTGGATAATGTGGAAGAAAATAGGAGAAGGGGTCTAAACCCTAGATATGAGGATGAAAGTGATGATGATGAATTAGGAGCTCAAGCTATAGATCAACATGAAGAAACCCTAGAAGAAGAAGAACTAAATTAGATCAAAATATTAAACGTTATTTCCAAGATTGGTAATCTAGATCTAGAATTAAGGCTTCTAACCACATGGGTGATTTGAATCCTAAAGAATTTGATTAAATGAATAAATGACATGGAATACTACTTTGAAAATGAAGAAACTAAAGACCCTAAAAGAGTGAGATTTTCAAAACCCAAGTTGAAAAGACATATTCCTATTTGGTAGAAAAATGTTTAGTTAGATATAGAAACATGAGAGGAAAGGAAAATATCAAAAAGTGTGATCTAGGATGCTAACAAAAAGGAAAAATCAATTCATAACTATTGATTATGAGCTAAAATTGTCGAAGAGATTACAAAACCTAAGGAAAAAGGAAAATCTAGTGGAGTACATTGAAGAATTTCATAAGATGATCATCTAGGCATAGTTGATCCAATAAGGAGAATGTTGCATGGTACATAAATAGACTAAGAACAAGCATTCAAGAAGAATTGATTTTAGTAAGGATGACAACAAGTGAAGAAGCATACCAATTTGCACTAAAATTTGAGGAAAATTGAACAAGGGACTTGCACATAGGAAAAGGGGTAGATGAGGTAGATTCTAGAGAGGAATATCACAATGGGGAAAAGGAAAGTCAAATGCAAGACATAATAAGAAGGGAATTGTTATGCCTTGCATAACCACCCCATCTTTTGCCTTGGTCAAAATGGGTCCCTCTTTGTGTTTTTTGTACTTAGTTGTTTTTAGAAGAAAGTTTGGAGTCTAGTTTTGCCAATACTTTGTTTTTCTTTGATTTCTCCGTTGGAATCGGAACCGGAGATGAATCGGGTTCTGAAAGTTCTTTCGAGGCTTGTTTTTTGGTTCTATCTCGACAGTCTTTTCTTTGCCTTTGTTTTTTTGCTCTTTGGCGGAAGCGGAGCCAGAGTGGGAATTGGGATGGTTGTTATCAAAATTTGCAAAATCAAATTCAATTCCGATCCCACCTCCTCTCCCTTTTTAATATTTGTTTGTCTCGGTTTTTGTGTTTTGTTTTATTAGGTTGGTCTTTTACTTAACTTTTTGTTTTTGTTTTTGTTTTGTTTTTAGTTGTCGGATGCGGAGTCGGAATGGGGATAAGGTTTGGAAATTTTATGATTTTAAGATCCTGTTTCCATTTTAGTTCCGACCCCGCCAATTTTTTGTCGTTGACTTTTTGACTAAAGTTGCACTACAGACCAGTGTTCGTTCTCTTACAGTTCCGACTCCACCTTTACTACGTTTTAATGCATTAATGGTAGTTGCTGATGTAGGTAGAAATTCACATATTTTTATTTATTAAGGGTTAAAGCCGATCATTATTGTTATTATCACAAGTCTGAGAGTGCGAAGAGCAATAGCAGAGTTTGTTTGAGCAAATTGATCGAGATAGAGAAGGGATATTGTGTGCGAATCGATTCAGAAAGTTAGTGTGGCTTTGTTTGCGTTTGAGGTAGGTCTTTTATCTTTGTTGTTCATTGTTTATTTCCTTGTTGTGTTTTGCTTTGTATCTGTTCGCGTGTTCAATCATTGTGTTTTAAAGTAATTTTATGATCATCGATGTGATTGAATGAGCGGGTTCTTGTTTTGGCTTGTTTTGTTTTGCTTTAATCTTTGTTGTCTTGTTTTATCGTGTTGTTTCTTTCTATTTTTGGGCATTGTCGCTTTCACATCTTAATCGTGATTGCGCCGTGTCGTTTTCGATTTGCAGTAGATTAGATTAGATTAAAGGTTTTTATTATGGCGTGAGTTAGATTAAGAATTTACAGTGAGGTAGATTAGAGATTTTACAGTGAGTTAAGGTCGATTAGATTTATTGTTTAAATTAGGGTTTCGTCATTTGGGAGAATGGTAGGGTTTTAAACCCGTGCTCTGGTTTTATTAAGTTTGTTAGATTAGGGTTTTGTCAGTCTCTGCAATTACTTTAAATAAGATTTAAATAAATGGCTCTAAAATACAATTGTTCTCCACAGTCATATGAGGGTAGAGTTTTTAAGCTCCTTTGCCATTTTATGGTGACCTAGGTTTAATCATGAAGTTATGATGAAAATGAATAAATTTGATGATGTCATGATTAGCATAGGTGGAGGCGGGATTGGAATGGGTATGGGCATAAGAGTTTTGTTTTTACCAAAGTTATCAATTCCATTGCTATCTCGTTTTCGATTCCGAGTTCTAAAAGGTTTTCTTGAAGTATGTGATAATTAGCAGAGGTGGGATTGGAACTGATCTTGAACTTAAGAATTTTGTTTGTAAAGGTTATCAGTTCTGTTTTCATCCCATGTCCGGCTCCGCATATAGTGGGGAGTCTTTTGTCGAAGTAACGATAACCAAATCAGAGGCGGAGGCAGAATGGAAATAGAATATGAAAAGAAGAGAATTCGAAGAAAAACCAAATCCCTTTTTCATTCCGATCCCGGTTCCAATAACTTCCCCGGCTCCGACTCCGAGCCCGTTTGTTACTAGGTGAAGTTCCTATATCGGTTTTTGCTCCGAGTCCGCCAGTTTTGTAAAAGCGCTTGTTTTGAGCTTCTGTCTGGTTCCGACTCCGATGTATATGTAACAGGTATGTTTTTAAAACATGTTTTATAATGATTTATTTTAAGGTCTAATTAGAGGTTTGCTTGTAGAAGATTTGAGAGATGTCAAGAACGTCAGGAGAGGCTGCTTCAAGGAATCAACCAGCTGGAACGTCAAAAACAGCACCGAAAATCAAGAAGGTGAAACCAGAACAGCTACCTTATACATTAAGGTATGATCATAGGAATCCGATGGTGAAGGCGAGTAAGGTGGAATCAGACTGGTCAGATATCACAGATACTAATCTGGGCCAGTATAGTTTTGAAGAATTACATGAAGAGACCTTTGCAGAAAGGGCAAACTTGATAGGGAGAACTCAAAGGATTGTTGACTCTGGTCTTGCACATATCACTGTGTTTCCTTTGTCAGTTCAGTGTTCGGAGTTGATATGTACAGTGGCCAGTACTTATAATCCAGTTACAAGATTATGCATGGACTCACAGAATAATGTGATTATAGATCTTACTCTACAGATGTTCCAAAGTATATTTAATGTTCCTGATCCCAAGAATTTAGTGTAGTTAACTAAGGCTGAGGCATCGGAGAAATACAGTAAGCATAAAGACTCCAATAAGTCTCATTTAAACAAAAGATGGTTAAGCACCGAGAAGAAGTCTTTAAGCAAACTGGCAGACCAGCCAAAGAGGGCAAACTTCAAGAAGGAGATATCTGATTTGATATTGATGTTGTCTAGAGTGTTTGGGAAGAGGGATGCCTTCCATTTCAAGGAATGGATGTTTCATTTTATTCAAGTGATCTTTCAGGGTGATTATCAATTTGATTGGTCAATGATTGTTTCTGATGCCATACATGATCAGCTCACAAGGGTTAGACAGACCAAATCTTTCTTCATGACTTCATATGTGGTCTATGCTGTGGTAAGAATGGGGATTTTCCCAGGATTAAATAGAGTAGGTATAATGGGAGTCTTGGATGGACAAAGGAAGGTGTGGGAACACTACGATCAATTATCCCTTCAGGTTGTTGAGACTCACTTCAAGAGAGTCAATGATGCCTTTTTATATGTGGTTATCAACCAGTTGAGTGGAGATGTAGGATACAGGTTAAGCCAAGAAGCTATGGCATTCATTTCTGAATGGGGAAGTTGGTACATCCAATACCCCAAATTTACATACTTCAGATTGTTTGGGTTTGAAGGTCATCCCCATTTACTTCCAAGATGTTGCAGCAATAGAATAGTGCTTATGGAATTTGTATATCAAGCCATTGGAGTTAATGTTAGATTTGGGATGAAACACAAGACAGGATGCCATAAGTTTCCTATGACACTGGGGGAATATGGCTGTCAACACTTGAAGGCAGCTAAGGTGGTTTGTAATGAGTTGATACAATTAAAATTGGGATTGTATACAGCTCGTAAGTATTTTGATCCAAAGAAGAAGATGTATGCTTTATTACCTTCAGTGTTTACAACACATTTTAATTTGTTGGAGGATTTTTGGTGTGATAGGCAGGATGAATATGACTTAAGGAAGAAGAATTATGAGAGATTACCAGTCTCACTTATGGTAGAGTTGGGTATTAAAGATAATATTCCTGACACTTTGGTGGATGATGGAATTGTATTAGATCCCTCATATGAAGCTTTGAAGATTGGCACCAAAAACTTAGATCCAATAGACTAGAATGAGGAAGAAACTATTGATATTAAGAAACTGGGAAGAACAGTCTTGGATAGAAGTGTGCAATGGTTGATGATGAGAACTCAAGCTCCTCAGGAACCAATCCTCAAGAAAGGTAAAGGGTATAAGAGGATTAAAAGAAAGGCACCTTCCAAGGAACCATTAGAATTCTTTCCTCCTGATGTTGAAGAAACAGAGTTGGAGGTAGTTGATGAAGAAGAAGAGACACCTGAGGGAGATGTTCCAATTGAATCTACTGTTCCTATGCCTGCATTGGGTGAGTCATCTGCACAAGCCCCACTCACAAGAAAGAAAAGTAAAGAAGTTCAAGGAGTACTTTATGCCATGGCTGAAGCTACTAAAGGAAAAGAAGTGGAGGAAGAATTGGTAGAAATTGAGACAGACTCGGATGAAACTCTGTCAGAGAAGAACTTGCAAGAAAATGTACCTCTAGATTATACTGTTGAGCAGATTCTTACACAGGAAGAACAATGGAAACAATTTGAAGATGCTACCAGAGAATCTGATGCAAGGGCTGCTGCAGAGAAACAAAAGGAAATGGAGGCAAAGTTACAAGCTGATGCTCTACTTCAATAGCAGCAATCAAAGGTAAAAGAAGTTGAAACAAGGACAATGACTGATACAATGGAGGAGCAAATGAGGCAACGAGAGCATGAGATCAAGGTCAAGGCATAAAATGACAAGCTAGAACTGATACAGAAGATCCATGATCTCGAGGAGGAGAAAGCAAGAAACCAAAGGGAAAAGGAAGCCCTGGTTGCTAGATTGAAGCTTGCAGAGGAGGCTCGACAGAAAGAACAAGAAGCTGAAGCTCTAAGAAAAGAAAAAGAGGTTGAAGAGCTAGTAAAGAAACAACAAGCTGAGGAAGAAAGGGAAAAGGCAGAGAAACTCATAGCCTTGGTAATGGAAAGGATAGAAAAGGAAGAAACTGAAAGGAAGCAAAAAGAAGAAGAGGCTGAAGCTGCAAAACTTAAAGCTTTAGAGGCAGAACGGTTGGAAAGAGAGGCCTTAGAGAAAGAAAAGTTAGAGAAGGATCAGATGGAAGAGGAGAGATTGAGAAAGGAAGAAGAAGACAGGAAAATGCAGGAACAAAGAGATAGAGAAGAGGCTGAGAAGTTGGTGCAGATGCATGTGCTGCAGGAGCAACAAGAAAAGGCAAAGGTTGATTCTCAACTTGAGGTAGATATTCAGCCATCCTCTATAGTTGCTGCTTCCTCTTCCATGATGATGACTCCTAGTGCTCCTACATGGTTGAAATTAGATTTGCAGAAGAGAGCTAGAACACCTCCTCAACCTCTTAATTGGGAGGACATGATGAAGGAGATTGAACAAGAAAGGCCTAAGAAGAGGGCTAAAGTTTTGCATTCTGCCAGACTCACAGATAAAGGGGAGATAGTTGCTAAATGTGTCATGCCTATGATTGAAAAGGAGGTAGGGGATATGCAGCTCACAGACTATCAATTGAGTACGGTTAACTTGGGAAGACCCACTAGAAATCAACAAATGAATCTGATTGATGTGGTGGCTTCAATGACAAAATCAAGGATGATTAAGGACAAACAAAAGAAAGATGAGCTTAAGGCTCAATTGGATCAGTTACATTCATTCTTGAAGAGTGTCTCCTCTCCAAGGTCACAACAGGTTGTAGCAATTGAGACTCCTGTTTTGCTAAGCAAAAAGGAGGTTAATGATTTGGTGCAGGTTAGAGGTAAGGCGGAGATGGTTGACAAATGGATAGACAAAGTGAACCGGGAGGTAGGTGAGGTTTTGGAAAAAGGATTTGAAACCTATAAGGAGGCAGAAGGAGTAATAAAAGAGATGCATCAATATATTGAGGCATCCGAAAAGTTAGAAGAAGAGTACAAAGAGTATAGTGAAAAGTTAGAGAAGATAAATACATTGCCTCTAACTAATCTTCTAAAAGAATCTATACTCGAAGATGATAATAAAGATTTTGTAGAAAAGACTTCTCGTATCCTTAAGTTTAGGACTGACTTTTTGAGCAAGCATAAGGATGAAATTCAGGAAGCAGTTAATAATTTAACTGAGCAGTTGGAAGAGTTGGAAGCGGTTATGGCTATAATAGTAGATGTGAATGTAATGACTAAAGATGGCATGCTGTTGAGTCAGGTTAGAGAGAAATGGAATGAAAGATTCCAAGGACTCATGCAGGAGAAAAATGATGGAGAAGACTTAGTGATAGATCGGCTTCTAGAAGTCAAGGAAGAAATAAAAGCTGCAGGGAGAGAGTTGTTCAAGGTAAAAGGCATGAAAGAATTTGTTGTAGTTGAGTTGGATCGCATCAAATTTGAGGATGACTGGATTGATGGGCCAGATATGGATATGCTACAACAAGTCTTCACCAGTTATGATGAGTTCATAGCGGATCCAGCTTCACATGCATAAAATCTTGCATGCGTGATATTCTTCTTCCATGCATGACGCATGATGATCTTCTTCCTTGCATGTTGCATGCATGCGGCACTGACAGTCTTAAGGATGCATGATCTTCTCTTCTTCTATTTCTATCTTCTATTGTTAGATCAAACTGAATGTATAATGTAAGAACTCAAGATCAAAGTTGATCTGAGTTTCCAAGAAAGTTTATTGTTCCTAAAAAGGTGGAAAGCCTAAGATAGAAGTAAAGTTCGAACTTCTTTTTGTATTCTATAAATACCGGATGGGTATTATATTGTAAGGGTCGGCTAATTGAGAATTGGATTGGCTTACCTAGTGCTAAGAGATAGGATTTTATAGAGCTTTTTATAGAGATACATTGTACCAGATCTTGTTTACAATTAATAGAATTGCAGGTTTACGAAATATGGAGTTTGCATTGGATTGTGTTGTTTGATAAGGTTAATGAGTTATAATCCACCTGAATGCCAGTGATTGTGCTGAAGCATGATAGTTTCTTATGTGGTGAAAGTCATTAGAGGAAACCAGGTTTAAAGATTATCTTGTTAAATTGTCATTGAATTAAAGTTATTGAAGTATGTTGATCTATAGTTTGAATGATGAATGAGTATGTGTTGTTTTGAAATCTTGGAAATACTTGTGATAGGCGAATAGAGGAATTGAATTAAGCACCTAAGATGTATACGATGGTACAGTTATACCGTGGGTTGTGTCATGCTATGATTTTTGTGATCGGTTAAGAAAATATCCATTGTTAAAAGTATATGTCTAGATATTAGATAAATTTAATTCATACTTATTGATTTACCCCTTGGATCTATCTTTTTCTTTTATTTTAAACCCATTGATTTACAAGAACTATATTGACAAAGAGAGTCATAGCTTGAATCCTTTGTTACCAGCACAGGCCCCTTGAATATTACAGTTGCATGAACCAATTGAGTGACATCAGACAGTTGAGAACCAACTACCAGGACCTTAGGAGTTAGGCCACTACATGTAGTCTTTCTTTTTTCAGGAGAAATAGAGTATAAATATTCTGTTTTAATGTTGTTTGTGTCATTTTAACCATCAACAAGAATCCCATACTATAGTGAAGATAGAGGAAATAATTTCTACCATGGAGGAAGGGATGACATAAGCTACTGCAATAATAACAAAGGAAGAAATAATACCAAACCATAATGAAGGATATTAGAGATGTGAAAATGGATTTTGATAAAAGACCATTCAAAGGAACTTGTTTCAAATATGGAGGACATAAGGAATTTTAATTTTACTAAGGAAATGTTAGCAAAAGAACAGAGAAGAATGCAAGGGTAGCATGCACAAAGGAAGAACCTATTGGATCACCATGTTCAGTAGGAAAATTGAAGAAGGGAAATGTTATGCATGTTTTGTACACACGCCCCGCCATGGGCAGGGACCCCCTCTTTTCGCTCCCAATGAGCTGCTTTGCTCCCATCTCATTTTGTGTACCCCATTCCTGGAGCCTGAATAGGTCATGTTCCATCAAATGATCAAATTCCCCTGACCAAATTCACCTACCTGAGTTTCGCTAGGTCTTTTGCTTTCACGGAAGTGCCCCTATGAGTTTTCCCTTCGCACATTACCCCGACGTCCTCCAGGCCTCATCCCTACTCACTTGATTCAGTTTTTCCTTCATTTTTGACTTTGCGGATAGGTTTCCTATGGATTTGGGATGTTTTGTGGTGCCTAAGTGAACTGCCAAGGTTTCATTAAGTTTCAGAAAGTTGCAAAAATTTCATTCTGGACTCCGTCGCTCTGGGGCTCGGACTATCCATTGCCCTTTCAATACAACATTCTAGCCTCCGGGGTCCAGACTGACCGTTGCCCTTTCAAAACAACATTCTAACCTTCAGGGTCCGGACTGTCCGTTGCCCTTTCAAAACAACATTCTGACCACTCGATCCCAAAATGTCCAAATGCCCTCCCAATTTGGAAATGAACTTTGACCCACATGCAAAAATTGAATCCTCTCCTGCATGAACTTTTCAAATTCTAAATTTGAAGCCGAGAGAAACCATCTAGGTCGCCCTGCCTTGTTCGCCCTTTCAAAACAAAATTACTGCCAGGGAAGTCCGGCCTCTGGGGTTTGGACTATCCGTCGCCCTTTCAAAATAGCATTTCGGCCTCTCGGGCACAGACTGTCCAAACTCCCTCCAGTAAACTGCTAATGGCAATTCCCACTGAATATTGTGATCTTTTGATGATGCATGTATGTATGGATATAACAAGGATTTTGCAAGATTTGATTAACGTTTGCCTTGATTTGTGTATGAAATCACTTACAACACTTCATGCATGCAGGTTTCAAGAAGCCTACCGCGGGTCTGTTGGGAGACCCATTGAGAAAGCTGAACAAGGAAAAATACATAGCTCCTATCATCATTCACTTTATGCCCTTCCTCTCTTCGTAATACCCATCAATAGAGCTGGCATTAGAAGAAGGCATGTGCCGAGGAAGCCAATGACAAAATGCAAGGGGGTGGTCTTAAAGAAAGCATAAGGGAGCTATCCTACTTTTCATGAGATGATGGTGATCTTTAAGGGGTTGTCCACTCGAATCAGGGGCAACCAATCCATTGACGCTAGTTGTCAACAGATCCATTTGATCCAATGAAGAATGTTGCAAGTCCATCGGGAAGAAGGCAGCTTTCAGGCAATTTCAGCTACAGTAAAAGGGAAATCAACTAGAAGACAAAACTGCTACAACATATGGGCACTAAAAGACAAAATAGGGAAAAGACAAAAGATGTATTTTAAATTATTGAATATTGTGGGGTAGGTGAAGCCCTAGTGTAATCAAATCTGGGCCACACAATGTAAATCAATCCTAGCCATTCATTTAGGTTTGGAAAACTATAAATAGGGGTCTCCCCCTCATTTGTAAATGGTTGGAGAGCTGGTGTAAAGGCATTCTGCAGCAATAAAAAGCAACATTGCATGATTTATGGGTGTTTCCTTTTGATTTTGCTCATTACGTGTCCATGGTTCTACTTCCCTATTAATTTAGTTGTTAGTTTCTTGAATGGAAGTGATGATGGTGTTTGTTGTTACAATATTTGATGAATTTCCAGCCCATACTTTTGGCACTTGTTGATGACAAGTTGTTGTGTAAAGTTAGCCTGGGCTTCCATATTTCATTGCTGCAACTTAGTTCAATTACATGTTCATGATGTGCATGTGCAATCTAAAAATTAGTAGTCCTTAGAAGATTGCACTGGTTTTGTGTAACTGTAGGCTTCTCTTGGCCAAGCAAAACCCAGTTTAGGGAGTTTGTCTACTGTAGCAGCCTCCATGATCACTGTTCATTCCTAGTTTCAGATCCAGGAACCTTCTCTCTTCCCTACCCTTTTTTCCTTTTTTTTTAATAAGTAACCTTAGGCAAGGTTCATTGCACATTATAAAGCTAAATCTGATGTTGAAATGGAGTTCTAGACTGTTGTTTGAGCCTGCAGCAAACACTCAACAACTCTCCCATCTTAAGAACCCCATTTGCAGATCCAACTTCCCCACTTTGTGACTCATCCGTAAGACCGCCTTGTGATTCCAGCAAATCACATGAAACAACTAAGATATTCCAAGCACTGTGAAGACATAACATTAGAGACCTTGGGATAGTGTTCTACAATTTGATTGTAGAAGATTGTCTTTCAAGAGAGGTGATGCACCTATGCATTACCTGTGTTGAGAAGTGCATAAAAAATACATCAACATAACTGGTGCTAGAAGGAGGGCATGACATGTTGAGGCTACAAAGCTGAATGTTGGATGTTGAAAAAAGCACTTTCAAGAAGAAATCTGAGATAAGGAGATCTCTTTTAATGCTAAAATTTGAAATCAAAATATTTTGAGGGCAAACAACGGTTGAATTGAAATGGAGCAACTTGTGCAAATCATCATCGCTCAACTACATGCAGATTTAAATAGGAGATTGAAGAGACCATTGCAACAATTTTCATTGGTAGATAAGTGTAGGATCCATTGCACTTGCAAGCACAATGAATTGGAGTGTCTAACCTTCATGAGAAAAATTGAAAGAGTCTTGCAAGGAGAGATTCCCTTTCGGGAAATATATCAGCCTTTAGCCCTTGCAGACCCGAAGGAAGAATTGATAACCATGGCAACCAAGGCATTTGAAGAGCTGATACAAGAATGTTTGGGCAGCAAAGACAAACCAAGATTGGATGAAGCACTAATGTCAAGTTGGTGCAGATTTCACAATGCACCACATTCAAAATTTACTTGTCCGTCGTGTGCAAGCATCATCACCCAAGTCAAAGGCAATTTGAACAAATTGGAGTAGCCAACTGTCAAGGAGGATGAGTCATTCCATGAGGTAGAAAAGTTGTCAGTATCTGGAGGATAGCACATTGTAGATAAATTAGGAAATCCAACACAAATTAGTGCTGGGAAAATAAACATTGAAGTTGAAAATGAAAAGGAGCTGATTTTTGTAGAATAATAGAAAGCTTTGATGAAAGTTCAATCGGAAAGAGGTTAGAAAGCCTTTCCTCTATCGGAAAAGAGAAACCCTCTGATCTAGAAGAGGATCCATTGGAAGTTGAAGATGGGTCAACAAAGTTTGCAGCAGCTCATGAGGATGCTGAAAATCAGAAAGAGGAAAATCAGCAAGGGGAAATGGATGACAACCTTGCAAAAATAGAAAATGATGATGCAGGCATAAGTGAAATCAGACTCGAAGACATCTCCTTCATAAATGATAGTGATCGAGAATATGAAAATGAAAGTTTGGAGGAGTGGGAACAACCACTCGCCACGGTTATCTACCATCAAGCTTCTTTTTCAAGTGATGATGAGGACCCGGTAGTGAAAATATATGACCATCTCATCTCCGAATTAGCAAAGGATTGGTCAGAGTTGAAATACCAAGTGGATTTGGAGGTGCTACTACTATCGAATTGGTGCAGACTTCATGATTCATTGCACTCGGAGTTCACATGTGGGCTATGCCAAGAAGCTGTCCAACAAGTTAGAGAACAAGCAAGGTAGCCAAGCACACCACTTCTTGCAATTGCTTCAAGGATGGAACATGAGGATCAAGAGCCCGAGCCAAGTAATGGCTCAACTGAAGGTAGTCCTCAAGAGGATGTTGGGACAACAATGGAAGTAGGATAGAAATACAGTCTCAAGCTTCCGAGCAATGAATTAGATCAAATAGGAAGGTTGTCCACCAGACATCAAGAATTTCTCCCTCTTCAAGAGAATTTGAGCACCATGGACAATAGGCTTTATGGTGAGTCTTTGGATGAAAATCACATAGTAAATTTTGGCCCCCTTCATGAGGTACCATCAATTGATGACTTCTTTCCATTGGGAGTTATACTGCAGAGGTATGCTCATGCCGAGGAAGGGCACATCCTAGAAGATGGTAGCGATGAAGACATACTCCTTGAGCCTCAGAACGGTGATGCACTAGAGTTTCCAAATTGGGAGAGGGATTCCTTCTCCGTCTATAGTGATAGTGAACAAGGGGAAACGAGTGAACATCATGATGAAATGCATGAACAACAAAGAGAAGAAGACAAAGGCGGGGGTGCTGAGATAGTTGCCAACAAAAATGAAGCACCTTGTCAACTACAAGATACAACTTGGAGTCCTTCTGCCATGATCGTTGTTGATCTTCCTTCATATTTAGATGGCTGCAATAGGACAGATTCGCACATGTCATTGTCCCATGATATTGAACACCATACAAATAAGGACATCACTTGGGAAAGAAAGTGGGACAATGTGCTACCTTTTGAGGACATCAATCATGTGGACACTCGGTTTGCAGAAGATCAACGAGATGAATTCTATCTTCTCGAAGAACGGCTGATAAGGATTGTCGATCCCACGTAAGACGTGGAAGAAGTGTTTGCTGCCCTGTTCTCCCTACCTTATGTAGACTTGATGCCTAAAATGCTACACGATCTTGTGCCACCTTTTGAGGCTGCCGATGCAACGATCGACGATGCAGTTCTCGCTCTCGATTCTCAAAGGCTACCATAATTGCACAAAAATATCCAGGTTCTATCCTTCCTTTCTCATGTTAATTGTGATAGTTGCACTTGTCATTTTGATTATGGGAATGAGGGGAGACAAATATGTTTATGGATTCACCATGGGTTTAGCGAGTCTCCTCAATTGCTGATTTTCCCTGACCAAGTGACTGAACTCGAGTGTTGCAACGTTGAATTTCTTTTTTCGGAATATAAAGATAAATTTGCATGGTTAAGAACGATACTAATTGCCCATCTTCTTGTGCATGCACTACAAAATCCAATAAGTGTTGACATCAGCTCGCCTTACCCGAACATAGTGCTTTGTAAATATCTCTTTGTACATAGCTCATTTTTAGTAGTGTAGGTTTCCTGTAAATACTCTATTTTCTTGCTTTCCTTAGGTTAGTTGGTTTGTTGTGGGTTTCTTGCTTTAGAGTAGTTTCTTCGCTGTTTTCTTTCGTTGTCCCTCTTTGGCTAGTTTTGGTGTTTTCTTTTCATTTGCTTTCATTTGCTTTTGTTTGCTCTCGCTTTGCTCCTGCTTTGCTCGGGGTCCCTCTACTTTTGGCTGGGCACATCTGTGGGCACAACAACCATACTTATCACCTAGGTTTGTTCTATGTATTTATTTTTCAAACTCTAATCAAGTTTTCAAAGTGGATAGTGAAGGTCTTTTGTTAGTGTCAAGTGATCTGGATGTTTGATTCAAAGTGGATAAGTCATTGGTTGGTCTGATTCTAAAGTATTTTGGAATCTTATATCTCTCACAAATTTTAAGAATCTAATGATCACTATAGGTCTTTTGTGAAGTCTAGTTAATTGAAAAATCTAAAATTATGCTCCAACGCCACTCTGATTCTTAGCTTTGAGCGCGAGCTTCATTGCTTGCTGGTTGAAATAAAAGAACTGAAAAGAGAAAAGAAACAAAAGAAAGAAACAAAAATATTGAAAATCAAAAGAAAAGAAATTCATCCTTTTAGGGGTATCTGAGCAACTCTACCGGGGCTATGGACGCCTGGCCGACAGTAGAGCAATGTTCGGGAGAATCACAGTGACAACCTCATTGAGGCTATGGATGCCTAACTAGCAGCGAGGCAATGTCTCAGATGCTTTTGGAGTTAGAATAAACTACGTAGCTTAACTTGATGGAGCTTAGGTTCTTGCAACAACTAAAGGATGGGAAGCAACATAATTACACACAATTCGATTTTTAGCATACTGAAGGTTGGATTAACTAGTGATTTTTATCCTTTGGTAGAGCGTAAAGATCGGAACCAGAGTTTCTAGGTTCGTGATTCCAGTTTGTCATCAAAATGCTCTAGAGAATTTACCTAGTGAGTCACCATTTGTTGTGCATGTTTTGCACACATGCCCTGTCATGGGTAGGGACCCCCTCTTTTTGCACTCGATGAGCTGCTATGCTCCTATCTCATTTTGTGTGCCCCTTTCTTGGAGCCTAAATAGGTCATGTGCCATCAAATGATCGAATTCCCCTGACCAAATTCACCTACCTGAGTTTTGCTAGGTCTTTTGCTTTCACGGAAGTGCCCCTACGGGTTTTCCCTTCGCCCATTGCCTCGACGTCCTCCAGGCCTCATCCCTGCTCGCTTGATTCATTTTTTCCTTCATTTTTGACTTTGGGGATAGGTTTCCTATGGATTTGGGATGGTTTGTGGTGCCTAAGTGAACTGCCAAGGTTTCATTAAGTTTCGGGAAGTTGCAAAAATTTCATTCTGAAACTTCGTCACTCCAGGGCTTGGACTGTCCATTTCCCTTTCAAAACAACATTCTGGCCTCTGGGGTCTGGACTATCCATCGCCCTTTCAAAACACCATTCCGACCTCTCAGTCCCAGAATGTCCAAATGCCCTCCCAATTTGGAAATGGACTTTGACCCACATGCTCAAATTAGATCCTCTCTTGCATGAACTTTTCAAATTCCAAATTTGAAGCCAGGAGAAACCATATGGTTCGCCCTGCCTTGTTTGCCCTTTCAAAATAGCATTCCTACCAGGGAAGTCTGGCCTTCGAGGCTCGGACTATCTGTCGCCCTTTCAAAACAACATTCTGGCCTACGGGGTCCAGACTATCCGTCGCCCTTTAAAAACAACATTATGGCCTCTAGGGTCCGGATTGTCCGTCGCCCTTTCAAAACAACATTCCAGCCTCTCGGTCTCAGAATGTCCAAATGCCCTCCCAATTTGGAAATAGACTTTGACCCACGTGCTCAAATTGGATCCTCTCCTACATTAACTTTTCAAATTTCAAATTTGAAGCCAAGACAAACCATCTGGGTCGCCCTGCCTTGTTCGCCCTTTGAAAACAACATTCCTGTGAGGGAAGTCCGACCTCTGGGGTCCAGACTATTCGTTGCCCTTTCAAAACAGCATTTCGATCTCTCGGTCCTGCAACATCTAAACGCCCTCCCAATTTGGAAACAAAATTTGACCACCATGCTCAAATTGGATCCTCTCCTACATGAACTTTTCAAATTCCAAATTTGAAGCAGGATGAAACCATTTGAGTCGCCTTGCGTCTTTTGCACTTTCAAAACAACATTCCTGCCAGGGAAGTCCGACCTCCGAGGTCGAGACTATCCGTCGCCCTTTCAAAACAACATTCCGGCCTCTCGGTCCCGGAATGTCCAAACGCCCTCCCAATTTGGAAACAGACTTTGACCCACATGCTCAAATTAGATCTTGTCTTGCATGAACTTCTCAAATTCAAAATATGAAGCCAGGAGAAACCATCTGGGTCGTCCTGCCTTGTTCGCCCTTTCAAAACAACATTCCTACCAGGGATGTCCGGCCTCCAGGGCCCAAACTGTTCATTACCCTTTCAAAACAACATTTTGGCCTCCGGGGCCTGAACTATCCATTGCCCTTTCACAACAACATTCTGGCCTCCGGGGTCCGGACTATCCGTCGCCCTTTCAAAACAGCATTTCGGCCTCTCGGTCTCGGACTGTCCAAATGCCCTCCCAATTTGGAAATGAACTTTGACCCACATGCTCAAATTGGATCCTCTCTTGCATGAAATTTTCAAATTCCAAATTTGAAGCTAGGAGAAACCATTCAGGTCACCCTGCCTTGTTCGCCCTTTCAAAACAACATTCCGACCTCTCGGGCCCGGGCCGTCCAAACTCCCTCGAGTAAACTGCTAACAACAATTCCCATTGAATATTGTGATCTTTTAATGATGCATGGATGGATATAACAAGGAGTTTGCAAGATTTGATTAACGTTTTCCTTGATTTGTGTATTAAAGCACTTACAACACTTCATGCATGCAGGTTTCAAGAAGCCTACTGTGGGTCCATCGAGAGACCCATTGAAAAATTTGAACAAGGAAAAACACATAGCTCCTATCATCATTCACTTTAGGCCCACCTCTCTTTGTAGTACCCGTCAATAGAGTTGGCATTAGAAGAAGGCATGTGCCGAGGAAGCCATTGACAAAATGCAAGGGGGTGGTCTTGAAGAAAGCATAAGGGAGTTGTCCTACTTTTCACCAGATGATGGTGATCTTTAAAGGGTTGTCCACCCGAATCAGGGGTAACCAATCCATTGATGCCACTTGTCGACAAACGCATTTGATCCAATGAATAATGTTGCAAGTCCATTGGGAAGAAGGCAGCTTTCAAGCAGTTTCAGCTATAGTAAAAGGGAAATCAACTAGAAGACAAAACTGCTACAACACTTGGGCACTAAAAGACAAAATAGGAAAAAGACAAAAGATGTATTTTAAATTGTTGAATATTGTGGGGTAGATGAAGCCCTAGTGTAATCAAATCTAGGCCACACAATGTAAATCAATCCTAGCCATTCATTTAGGATTTGAAAAAATATAAATAGGGGTCTCCCCCTCATTTGAAAATAGTTGGAGAGCTGGTGTAAAGGCATTCTATAGCCATAGAAAGTAACATTGCATGATTTATGGGTGTTTCCTTTTGATTTTTCTCATTATGTGTCCATGGTTCTACTTCCCTATTAGTTTAGTTGTTAGTTTCTTGAATGGAAGTGATGATGGTATTTGCTGTTACAATATTTGATGAATTTCCAGCCCATACTTTTGGCACTTGTTGATAACAAGTTGTTGTGCAAAGTTAGTCTGGGCTTCCATATTTCATTGCTGCAACTTAGTTCAATTGCATGTTCATGATGTGCACGTGCAATCCGAAAATCAGTAGTCCTTAGAAGATTGCACTGGTTTTGTGTAACTGTAGGTTTCTCTTGGCCAAACAAAACCCAGTTTAGGGAGTTTGTCTACTGTAGCAGCCTCAATGATCACTATTAATTCGTAGTTTTAGATCCAAGAACCTTCTCTCTTCCCTCTTCTTTTACCTCTTTTTTAATAAGTAACCTTAGGCAAGGTTCATTGCACATTATAAAGCTAAATCTGATGTTGAAATGGAGTTCTAGACTGCTATTTGAACTTATAGTAAACACTCAGCAACTCTCCCATCTTAAGAACCCCATTTGCAGATCCAACTTCCCCACTTTGTGACTCATCCGTAAGACCGCCTTGCGATTCCAAAAAATCACATGAAATAACTGAGATATTCCAAGCACTGTCAAGACTTGACATTAGAGACCTTGGGATAGTGTTCTGCAATTTGATTGTGGAAGATTGTCTTTCAAGAGAGGTGATGCACCTATGCATTACCTGTGTTGAGAAGTGCATAAAAAGAAAATCAACATGAAAATGATTGATAATGCAAAGAGCTTTGTTATAGTCAGAAACACTAGAGGAATCAAAACAAAGGAAAAAAAATCACGATCATATGTAAATCAAGAGGTAAGTTTTACAAATTTATCATTGATAGTGGTAGTATAGACAATTTGGTTTCAAAATAAATTATGAATAAGTTGAAGTTTAAAAGGATAAAACATCTACACCCATATATAGGATATCATGGATTCGGGATAAACATAACATACGTGTAAGTGAATAGCATTTGGTGAAATCACAAATGATCATACCATGATGAAGTGTTGTGTGATATTATGCTAATGGATGTATGCCATATATTGCTAGGAAGACCATGAAAATATGATGGGAAGGAAAATCATGATGAAATAAAGAATGGCTACAATGTGGTATCAAATGAAAAAGCACATATAGAACATGGATTGAAGAGAGAAGAAGTGAGTTACGTAGTAACACCAAATTATGTTTGTTGGATGAAAGGAAATTTTTGGATGGATTGAGACATAAGAACATGTTCTTTGCATTGATTCAAAGGAATAATGACACAAAGTACACTTAACACCACTACAATTGAGGATGAACCACTATAAAAGTAAGTAATCAAATTGTTGACATAATACAAAGATAATGTATCAAATAAAGTACCAAAAAAATTGCCACCAATTTGGAGCATCAACCATGAAATGGAATTGATACCAAGAGCTGGTTTTCCAAACAAAGTGACACAAAGGATGACACCATTAAAAAATGTGGAGCTAAACTAACAGATGCAAGAGTTATCGAGGAAAATATTAATAAATTTTTTTTAATCCCATGTGTGATACTATCAATATTAGCACCAAAGAAAGATGGATAATGAAGGATGTGCATAGATTAAAGAGTTATTAATAAGATCACCATCAATTATAGGTTTCTATTACCAAGGATGGATGACATCATGGATTGTTTGAGTGGTGCAAAGTATTTCATAAAGATTGATTTGAAAAGTGGATATAAAGATAGGATCAAAGAGGGTGATGAATGGAAGACTAAGTTCAAGACAAATGAAGGCTTGTATGAGTGATTATTCATACTTTTTAGGTTAACTAATGTACCAATTACATTTATGAGACTAATGAACAAGGTATTGAAGAAATTTATGGGTAAATTTGTTATCATCTACTTAGATAATATTCTAATTTTTAGTAGGACCAAAGAAGAAAATTTGAGGAACATGAGGTAAGTATTTCAAAGATTGAGAGAAGAGAAATTGTTAATAAACATCAAGAAATATTTTTTTTCTTGAAGATAGAGCTAGCATATTTGGGTTTTTCATTTAGAAGAGGAATTGAAAATAGATCCAAATAAAGTGAGAGAAATTGTTGAGTGGCTAACACCATCAAACATCAAAGAGGTAAGACATTTTCTTGAATTGAAAAGTTTCTATAGGAATTTCATTAGGAATTTTAGTGTCATTTTTTTACCATTGAAAAAAAAAGGGGTGATCGAAAGGAATTTAAATGGACCTTAGGAGCAAAGAGTTTTGAATTGTTGAAGCAAAAGGTAATAAAACAATCAATACTATAATTACCTAATTTTGACAGAGTATTTTAGGGTTATTATGATGCTACTGGAAATGTGATAGGGCAATGTTGAGTCAAGAAGGAAGGCCAATAGTTTATTTTAATAATAATTTGAATGATGCAAGGAATAGATAATCAATCGACAACCAAGAGTTATATGTCATATTTCAAGCCTTGAAGAAGTGGAGACATTATCTATTATTGAAGAAAATTATATTATACAATGATCATCAAACCTTATAATATTTGAATATTCAAGGAAAGTTGAATGAAAGACATATGAGATGGGTAGATTTCATGCAGAGTTGCACAATTGTATTGAAACATCAAAGCATTAGATCAAACGAAATTGTCGATGCGTTGAGGAAAATAAGGAGCTTGTTGGAAAATATGAGGATAGCAGTACAAGGATGACCTAGTAGTTGATAAAAGCTTAGAGAGTGAATAGATAACTAATTACAAAACAACAACAACAACAACAAAAATTATATATTTAATCTTAAAACTAAATGTCATTAACCTTCTTCACATTTACTTTTCAAATTAACATTTACTTTAAAACTACATATATTCAAATAATCAAATTTTGTTATATATGAATGATTGGATACGCCTAGATTAAGTTTAGGCAAATAAAGTTTTCCTTTACAAGGATGTTCTAAACCAATAATTAAATGGTCGTTTGTAAAACACATCGACATTCAAATCAGATCATCCGTCAATTTAACTTATTGCAAAGGGGAATCTTCCTCGGCTTTGCAACTTTCAACCATTTCTACTGTTTTTCCAATGACCGTCTCTACAACTGTACCTAGTCAAGCACCAGTCAAGTCTTCCTTGGAAACAGCCATACCTTTGACCCCATTTCTCACTTTCCTCTCTATAAATGATTTTGCTAGTGTTGCCTTCACTAAGCAATCTACTCTGTTTTGTTGTGCAATTATAGCATGGCATTCGATACTGCAGCTTGGGAATTGGCATTAGCCATGAAGAGGCCATTGAAGATGAAGCTTTATGAGCTCCATACCATTTATGAGGAGGAGGAGAACATTGAAAATACAGAGTTATTATCAGGCAGTGATAGCAGACATAAGTCTGAGTTCCAGAGATTTTCACATGTGGCAGTATTCATGGGTGTTATGGTGCCGTTGCTTTTTCTTCTGCTTCGTCCTCTTCCCAAAGCAAGCTCTGTTGTATTCAGTTAGAAAGGGGACTGTGTGTATTGGTTAACAGAATTGAACCTGTCAAGATTTTGCTTCAATGGGTTTTTAAATCTAGTTGTGTGAGATTACTTCTTGTATTTGAGAATGTGTACAAGTTCCATCAGCATGTGGAGCTTTAGAAAGATTTTTTAACTTGCCCTTAGAGAGAGAAGTTAGTGCACCAATTACATGGCTGGATATTATTATTGTTTTTTAAGGGTTTTATTTCAAATTCATATAATCATTTAGTTATTTATTATGAGTACATGAATCTAGGTTGAATGAATTTGATACTAACTTTCAAAATTAATTACAAATAATTATAATTATGTAAGTATTGTCTTTGATTAATTAAAAGAGGATTTTGAAAATATCTCGATGTTTTTAGAAAGTTGTCACCAAAACACAACTGACCTCCAAACATAGTTATAATAAAGTTGTTCATAATTAACTGCAGATCAAGCAATTTCATAAAAAAATAAAGCAAGGTGCACACCCTTAACTCATGTATGTAACAAAGAGACATGCTTCATAATACCTTTCTTCCTTCTTTGTACATCTATCAAAGAAAATTCATTATTTTCATTCTTAGAAAAGGAGAGACAAGAGGATAAACCCTCTTTGAATCCATAGTTAGGGACAACACAGAGAGAAGATGAATGTTGAATAGAGGAAAATGACCACAAAGGGGCAACCACATAGTCTAAAGGGGGCACACCAACATCACTGACATGAGTAGTTGAGGAGACATGAGGAGGAGTTGTGATAGGTAACTCAGGAGGATTTGAGGTCATCAACACATGTTAGCACTAAGAGGCTTAGAAGCCTCAAAATTAGAAGCATTCTCAACCACCCCCATAGTAAGGTGTTCATGTAGCACATTCTTCGACTAGGTGTAAGAATGAGAGACCTTAGAGCATGGGAAATTTGAAGCTAGATGACTCGTAGCAAAGCACTGCCTATACCAAAAGGGAATGCCTTCATAATCCATAGTCTAACTCTGGGAGTGATCAACAACCTACAAAACAATATTTTTTGGGAGAGGCATAGACAAATCTAGTTCTATAAGAATATGGGCATATGTTGTGTGAGTTAATAGAGTAGTGGTTTGATCCACAATAATAAAATTTATCAATGAGTTTTCAATACCAATATAATGGTAATTGCACTGAAAATGAAGAGGAAGGTTTGGGAGACAAATCCAAACTAGTAACCAATTGAAGGACTCAATGAGAGGGTCAATAAAGAAATTCCATAACTTGAGAAGAAAGGCATGTTGTCCCCAAAAATAACATCCTAATCAAAGATAGAATCAAATGCTACAACAACGAATCCCTCGGCACAAGGATAAATACCAAACTTTCCATCCACTAATGGTCACTACTGCTTAAATATTTAACGGTTTAAATAAAAAATCCAAAGCCAATGCCTGTCAAATTTATAGAGTGGGCCCTTCAGAGAGAAATACTCCTCATTTCTTAAAACTTCATCCCCCAAAATCACCACTAGGGATGATTGATTAGGAAAAATCATAAACCTCCTTGATATAGGGAAATAGGGCCAACATTTGCACCAACATGTGGACATAGAGGAGAAACACAACAAGTATGAATAGAATTGGCATACAAGCCCTTACCATGAACAATGGATTTGGAGTTGGAGACCCCAATACTAGCAATAAGGGATGTAGGGGAAAGAGGAAGCATTGAGCAACCACTTGTAGTGGTGTCACAATCCAAACCCAACAATGAAACTTACAAATCAAAGGCATATTTCTTAGAAACTCCTCCACATGCCTCAAATTAGTAAAGCCCATCATGTGGACAAGAGGAGAGGTGAGAATGGGATTAGACACATAGGGTGGAAAAGAAACCCTAGTAACCACACCCCCAACTTTTAATAAATCAATGTATAGGTCATCAACACTTATGCTAAAAGCCATAGGACCACCACTAACAAGTTGGAAAATTCCATTTGAATCCTAAATGAGTGGGTGGGAATGGGAGGGACACCATTATGGAGATGATAGCTTAATGTTACAATAGATGTAAAAATTGTTTTGAATATGATAAAATAGGAAGGGTCTAAACCCATTACAAAAAAACCATAGATGCTAAGCAGAAGGGTCTCACAAGTGGTGAGACAAAAACTAAAAACTAAAATAAAAGAGAAGACCAATAGAAAGAACTGAAAAATACATGAGACCATCCAATGACCAGCACACACACAAAACCAATTATTGATCTCCAAGGAGACATATACCCTTAATAGACTGTCGTTCCCTGGAAATGAATTGGATCTTTTCTTCAAAGGACAAAGCCTTCTTGTTCTTTCTTCTATTGTCATCCTCGGGGGTGAGGGGCACACTCTCCACATTCTTTCCCTTCTTCCTAGAACTTGTCTGAGGAGCCTCCGATTGATCATCCCTAGCATGGTTGATCTAGCAACTCTTCAACTCTTGTTGGAAAACTCGAATGGTTATCATAGTGTTTTTAACCATTTCTTTGCTATACTCAATGATCTTCTACAAACTGAGGAGGAATTTATCTTGGTTGCTATGAAGATTAGTAACCTCTTTCCTCAATCTCATGCTCTCCTCAATGGACCTAATTGTAGCTTTGATCTTCATGACCTCTTTTTAAAGTTTGGCCCAATTCTCAAAGGTATTGGCCATACCTCTTAGTAAATCCAAATGGTTGGAATCTTCCACCTCATCCGACCAATACATAGATTTGTTGAGCACAAAAGGCTCTAAGTTTTGGATTTTGTTCTTTGCAGTTATCAACTGAGTAAACAACCACTTGAGAATGTCATTTTGTATGTTGGTGGCTTTACAAATTTCATCCAATTTCTCCCTCAAGGAGCACATTTCTCACAAATGTCTAAGATATTCAAAGGAGTGTCCTCAGACCCCAAATTCTAGTCAATATCCCTCTTTGGGGAGGAGTGGGGGTTATTAGGAAAGGTATTCAAAGGAGAGTTGGGAGGGGAGTGAACAAGGGCATCATTTGGCATTAGGGATCATGATGATTCAAAATTATCATCAAAAATGGAGATTTTGGAGGTCCACAAAAGACACTTTTTTCTTACCATAACGGTTAGGGTCCTCAAAAATGGGGGTTTTACCTTTCGAAGCATGAGGAGGATTAAACCTAGTGATTCTAGGTAGATGTCAAGGGATTGATAAGGTAACAGGGGCAAGTGTGATGGGATTTCCTTTTGTGACCTCAATAGGACTTTTGTGAACAAGGGAAGGGTTTGTCACTCATAGGAGAGATGCAATGATTGGGGAAAGTGCCACATTGTGCCAATAAATCCTATAATATTAGGCCCTAATGAAGAGGCAAAGGATTTACATTATCCTAAATTGCTTTTACAAATTTCTCTAGGGAGGAGTGAATCCAGATTGCAAAGTTCATTCTACTATTATGGTGAAGTGATTTAACATTAGAAAAAGTTGAAAATGAAATATTTTAAATCAACCATCCAATGTTATATACCTCATTAAAACCTTCACCACCCTCTTCCAAACACCTGGAAGGTCATCTTTGTTATACTTGTTTTGTAATCTATTCACCTTCTCACCTTTCTTTAGGAATTTCTCCATGTCTCTTTGGTAGTTCCCTTTGGGATTTTTGGGGATATTAGCACCTTCCATGGGGAGGCTGGTAGTTGTCAATACAAGATCCATAAAGACCATGAAATAGAGACCTCTAACCTTAATGAGGCCATCCTTCTAGGAATTCACAAATTCCATAGAAAGGTTAGGGTCATGACCCTTCATGGCCTCAATGTAGGAAAAAATATTTCCTTTTTGCAATATAGGCCATAATTTAGGGCCATTCCTCAGTGTGTCACAAAAATTGGGCTCCTCTTGAACAAGGTCCCCACCCATATCAATAGATATAATAGTAGTAGAATAGTGATTTAGATCCACTCTAAGAGGAATCATGATGCTAAAATAAACTATAAACAACACAAGCTTGATTTGAGGAGATTTAAACAGTTAGCTATTATTTTCCTTCAAGCACCTGAGATGATACGTGTTGCCATTATGATCTCGAAGGAGATGTAGGTCATTTCCTAACATGATGTGCAATATCTTCATTAGTAATTAAATTTCTCGCATGCTTTGAGATAATAAGGAAATCCTCCCAAACCCTAATCTTGTTAACAAAGGCTCCTAGATTTTCCATACCATCCACAACCATATTCCCTTCTCAAAAAACATGCTTTATCTAACACTCTCATATTCTCATTATGTGAAGGCGAGTTGAAGCAATGATATCATGGAGCAACCAACAAGGAAAAGCATCACCCTTTAGCGTCACAATGGTGTTTTGGGAATCCCCTTCTATTGCCAAATTGGTGAAGCCTCTATTATTAGCTAGTTAAATCCCATGATAAGCCACTACCACCTCAACAAAACTTGAAGTCTATTTTCCAAGGTTAACTACATAAAAAAGTATTATATTAACTCTATGATCCCGTAGAATTCCACCCCCTTCATCTCAACTCGAGTTCCCTTTTGTCGAACCATCAAAGTTTAGTTCAATCTAGCCACGGTCGAGGGGGGGGTCCAATAAGTATTATTTTGGCTTGAAGGAATTTTGGAGCTCAGATTATTTAGATCTTTCATAATTTACCAAGAGTCAACAATTTTAATTTCCAAATTGGAGGGGTTTCTTTTAGGGTGGAATGTCATAATCTTGATATTTTCCTTGACATTTTAGATTGTTTGATTAGCTAGGACATTCTGGGGGCATTTTTCTCCCTAAAATTTGATTATTGTGCTCCTTCCAGAGCACCCAACTAGTAAGGAGGAGGGATTTCCACCATAGCTCAGAAAGCAGGGGACGATTGAATGGCGGGGTCTATCTATCCACAATAATTTTGATGTTCTTATCCAAACCTAGCCGAGGAGAAACAAAGACTAAATTTTTTGACGAACTCTCAAAGAATAATTTAAGTGAAAAAGATGATGATTAGTAGTTTCTTCCTCCTCCTCACAAAGGAAACATATGTTAACTAGTTGTAAACCTCTCTTTTGGAGATTTTCAAGAATGAGAAATTTATCACAACAAGATGTCCATCAGAAGAATATAACTTTGGGAATATTTCTATTCTACAAAATCTTCATTCAATTGAATTAATAAGCCTAATTAATAGTCAATAGACTGCATCTAGACTTGATTGTATAATTCCCATCTTTAGAATCTACCCAAACCAAAGAGTTAAGAGAGTTTATTTTGTAGAATATTTGATTCTCAATTATCTAGAGAAGCTCAAAAATAACTAAGTGGATCAGGGGATTATACCAATTAGGGTTAATCTTCTATATAGGAGGGCTAGAGGAGTGGTCCAAGTAATCATACACTTTGAATCGCAATCTTCTACAAAGATTAGTTTGAATAGCAGAAAAAATCGGGTTAATATCCAAAGATGACAATGAGATCCAAGCATCTTCCCAAAACCTCAAAGTCCCCATTAACTATTTTCCAGAAAGCTCCTTATCTTATGATTTACTTGATTTTGTGAAGGTTATTCCATATTGTATAACCTATAGGGATATGATTGTTGTGCAAGAGAGAGATTCCTTCCCCACCATTTAAATACTTGACTCTTAGAATATTGATCCATTTTGACTGTTGTTTTATCAAGTGCTAGCTAAGTTTAGATAGGAGTGCCGTATTCATTTATTTGGTCTTTAAAATATCTAACCCTCCATACTTTTTGTGTGAGAAGACTATGTCCCAATTCATTAAGGAGAATCAATTATTTTCTTCAGTACCAAACTAGAGAAACCTTCTTTGAATTTTTTTTTCTTATCAATCTAGGTAGCATGAATAATAAAAAGGGAAAGGAGATAAACAAAAATGCTCTACAGGGTAGCTTTTATGAGTTAGAGTTTTTTGACATTATTGAGTAGGGCAGCCTTCCAAGATGCCAAATTCCTTTAAACTCTTTCTACCAGATTGGACCAAACAAAATTATATTTTTCAATGGTTAAAGGAATTCCCAAATAAGAGGAAGGGAGGATATGAGTTTGAAACTTCAGGATGCTAGAAATTTTGAGCTAAAGAGTGGGAGGCACATTTAGGAAGAAGACAACACTTCTATCCATGTTTATATTTTGGCCCAAAGTTGAAGAAAAATCAAAGAGTTCATTTTGATCCAACCCTTAGCCTCCACAATAGTCGCTTCCCCCAGAATGATGGTATCATCAACAAATTATTGATGAGAAACCAGCTATGAGGAAGAAAAGGGAAGGAAACCTTTTAGGTTACCCCCTGAAATTCAATTAGAAATATTACGACCAAGGAAATCTACTAGCATTATGAATAGGTAGGGATAAAGGGGATCCCCTTGCCTTATACCTCTTGATTTTGTGAAGTGGCCATGGGGAGAACCATTGATAAGCATCGAGAACACCAGGGATTAAATACATGCTTTGATTAGTTTGATAATTTTACCTTTGAATCTGAATCTCTAAAGGACATGAAAGATAAATCTCCAAGAAAATTTATTGTACACTTTAGATATATCTAGCTTGAGGGCCATGCTCTCCTTGTTACTTTTTCTCATAGAATGAAGGGTTTCATGAATCGAAAGGATGACATCAATGATTTTCCTCCTTGGAACAAAACCTTTTTGAGCACTATGGATCATTTTACCTAGGAAAGGTTTTATTTTGTTCACCAATAGTTTGGAGAAGATCTTGTAGATGATATTGGAGAGACTTACAGGTCTAAATTTAGGTAATTTGTTCACCCCATTTCTTTCGGGTATGAGGACTATGAAAGCATTGTTAAACTCCTTGAGGATAATTGTAGAGGATTGGAATTCTCTAACCACTTGGACCACATCCGTACCAACAATCTCCTAGTATTTTTTAAATAAAAAGAGGGGAATCTATCAAACTAGGAGCTTTGGAGGGGTTGAGGGAGAAAACAATCACCTTTATTTATTCAAAAATGGCCCTTATTTCCATGGTTGTGAGATAAAAGGTATTAATAGAGGAAGGGATAATTTGAAGCAGAAGGTTAGTAGTTGCATCCAAATGAGAAGAGTTCTTTGAGGGTAGTTTGAGGAGATCCTTAAAAAACTAACACCGGCTTAATATATATTATATTCTTTGGATAAGTGAGAGATATCCTCTCTAATAAATTGTGTTATTCTATTTCTTCTTTTTGTTTTTAATGGACAATAGGTGGAATAACTTGGTGTTCTTGTCTCCTTTTATCTAGTAATTTCTGACGCATTGTTTCCAATATATTTCCTCTTCAATAATATTATGAAGATCACTTAGCATAAATTTCCCCCTTCTAGATAGAGCCTTTGAAGCTCCACTCCCATCCATTTCCTTTTAAAATTTCTTGAGCTAGTCCTTTAAAATCAAATTATGAGTGAAAATGTTGCCAAAAGAGTTTTAATTCCAATTTTTCAAAAAAAAACATGCTTTTGAGCTTGAAGGCTATCTTGAACATCACAATTCCTTTAATATAAATACTCCACCACTCTATTAGGATTATTTTTAGGTCACGGTAATGATTCCACATTAATTCAAAATGGAAAGGATCGTTGGCTTTTATACTAGGAGTATTCCATTTGAGAATCATGGGGGTGTGGTCGGATCCAACTCTTATTTTGGAAGAAAGTGAATAGTAAGCTCGACCAAATCCTTGTTAGAGGAAACAAGGTATTTGTCAATCCTTACTTGAAGCAAGTTGTCTCCCATTCTTTAATTGAACCAAGTATATTGGCTACCTTTGAGATCAAGATAAAAAAGGCCACCATTCAAGAGAAGGTTATTGCAGTCCATCATGCTATCATAAAAATATTGAAGGCTCCCCATCTTCTTTGAGGGGTAGAGAGGATAGTTGAAATCACTAAACAACATCTAATGATGACTCAAAAAGGATTTTCTGCTACTTAGGAGGTTAGACCAAGTCTTGCTTAGAAGGACAGTATTATTCAAGGCATAAATATTGGACAAAACCCAATAAGAGTGCCCGAGAATATTAGAAATGATAATATTAAGAAAAAAATTTCCATATACATGAGGGAGCCATGGAAGAAGGGTTTTCACAGAGTAGCTAAACCACCTAAGAGATGATCCACATCAACTATAATAGAAAGAGAATTAGGCTATATGTACTTCTAATTTTATCGAAGTCAATAACACTCATTTTGGTTTCCTGAATGAGAATAATATCCGATTTGAATTCCTTGATGAGGTCACTAAAATTATGATTTTTGTGGAGGTTGTTTAGCCCCCTAACATTCCAAGAGACAATTAACATTTTTTAGTTCTTATAGACCCCAACTACTCCAGGGTGCTTTGGTTCCCATTAGCGATGTCTTTCGTTGTACTCTTTTGGTCTAGTTTCCTGATAGATTTCCATCCTAGTTTGGAGAATTGGTTCCCACATCAACCAATTTACACAACCCTTGCCCAAATTTCATAGACATAGGCGATGAGGGAGAGTGAAGAATAATGACTCTAACCTCTCCAAGGATTGGAGAGATGGGGATGGAATTTATGGACTCCTTAAGACCGAGAAGGGGTGAGGCAACCTTGTCCTTCATTATCAATCCATATTCTATGGAGGGAGTGAAGACCTCTAGAGACTTTTCCATATTTGACCTAGAAGAGGATGGAGGGGGCAGGAGAGAAAACTTCATATTTCCATTTTTAGCGGGGTCTGTCAAAGCTTCACCTAAAGAAACTCCCTTAGGAAGGAGAGTGTTTATTTAGGTTTATTAGTTAGAACAAGTTAAATTTCCACCCCTTTCAATTTTAGAAGAAGCTAACTCGCCACCACTCTTTGTTTTTGGGAGTTGACTTCCTAGTCTTCTCCACTGATAATGCTAGTGGTTTCTTCTCTCCTTGCTATATGTACAACTCTTTTTGGCTTAATTTTCATGCTCGGTTTATCCAATTTCATGTATATTTCATTTATACTATGCATTATTCATTTCTAATCTTATAGGAACATTCAATTTTTTATCTTTAGTGGCTCTGATTAGTGCCAAATTCTACCAGTAAAATTTTATTCTCACAATCTGAGAAGCTATAGTTTGAATAATGGTCTAGTAAATTGTACCCTCAGATCACACTTTGCAAATAATATTTCTTCTACAATATTCATTACTCATTTAGATGGATTTAGAAAATTATGGTATGAGCAGTTTAGCCACCTTAAATACTAGTGCTTTGATTAGCTTAAAAAGTAGGATATGGTCATAGGGTTTCCTATATTTAGATTATCTAAGGGTCTTTGTGAGGGTTGTACCCTTGGGAAGCATCTTGACTTGAGAAATTTGATAAAGGAAAATCATGGAGGGCTACATAGGTTTTGGATCTTATTCACAGTGACGTATTAGGGGCATTTCCCCATCCATATTTCAATAAGGCTAGACATGTTCTCACTTTCATGGATGAATTATCTAGCTATACATGGGTCTACTTCCTTTCAAAAAAATGAAGTCTTCAAAAAAATTCTATACTTCAAGGATATAGATAAAAAATATTTAGGGAAAGTCATCAATGTTGTTTGAATTGATAATGAGTATGCTAATTTCAAGTTTGAGTAGTTTTGTAAATTAGAGGGTATAGACTTGTAGTTAAGAGTTCCTTATACTCCCTAATAGAATGATGTTGTATTTGTAAGAATAGATCCTTGAAAGAGAATGATAATTATATGATACACTCCAAAGGATTTACACCACATAATAGATATCAACAATCAACTATGCTTGTTACATTCAAAATAAGGTTACTCATAAAGCCTTAAAGGGAATCACTCCCTTTGAAGATTGGATGGGTTGGAAACCATCAATTAAGGACTTTAGGGTATTAAAATATCTAGTCATGGCATACATACTAACATAACATCACAAGGCAATGTAACCAAAATCTAAACCTTGTATCTTTGTAGGCTATCTAGATGGTGTGAGAGGTTATTTCCTACTCCACCCTACCACACATGTTTTTTTATTGAGAGGAGTGTTAAGTTTAAAGGGATTCCTACTAACTCTACAATTGACATTTATCCTTCTATTGTGGACTCGGTTCTATTGATTCTTATGATGACACAAACCATCCACAACAAATTCCTAAGGCAAAGTCTTCTTCTTCTATTTCTAATAGTGAGGATGGTGATGGGGAGTCATGTTCATCTACTTCTACACATGATTTGGAGGATGATGAACATTATAACACTTGACACATTTCTACCTCTTTATGGGCTAGATAAATATTTGAGAGTGTGGGTACTTGGGTAGGGAATCCAGTAGATGAAATATGTACACAGTCAGACTATTAAAGTGGGGCACATGCTTACTCTACCTCGACCTTTGATCCAAAGACATTTAGAGAGGCATAAAAAACTATTGAGTGGGATAGTACTATGCATAAGGAGTACAAATATTAATAAAAATTCACACTTTCTATTTTACATCATTTCCTAAGGGAAGGAGAGTGGTTCAAAGTGGATGGATATATCAAACCAATTTTTTTGTAAATGGTTTGATTGATAATTACAAGACACATTTGGTTTTTCACAAGTTTTTAACATTGAATACATTGAGGCCTTTGCACCTGTGGCTAAGATGACTTCTATCTTACTCTGTCTTTCTATTATTGCAACACATGGTTGGGATGTGCATTAGATGGATGTGAAGAGTGGTTTTATACATGGAGACCTTGAGGAGGAGATCTGCGTGGATCAACCACCATGATTTTTCCAAGACTAATCCTTATATTGTAGACTTAGGAAATGTCTATATGACCTCAAATAAGCCCCTAGACCATCTGGGTATGCTAAGATGGGTTCCTTCCTCCCATCTTCAAGTTTCACTCAGTTCCATTAAGATCCTAATGTGTATCTCTTGCAGTAGGATGATTCATTATTGCTACTATTAATTTATTTTGATTATTTTTTTATCACCTAGAGTTGTTCATATTGTATTGTAGTAGTCAAGTCAACTCTATAGGATAGATTTGACATGATAAAATTGGGTTTATTGTATTACTTCCTTGGTATTGAGATTTCACAATTTGACTTAGGATCACCCTTGCACAACCCAAGTATACTCTTGATCTACTTTCTTGGTTTCACATGGTTGATTGTAAGCCATATTCAATCCCTTTCTATCTGGAGTCAAGCTTGAGGATAACTATAATACACCATTGGTTGATGCTACCTTGTAGTGAAAAATTGTTGGTAATCTCATCTATTTGAGTCTTACCAAGCCTGAAATCTCATATGCAGTAGGCATGGTTTTGAGATTCATGTAGGAGCCTCATGAATTTCATTGGAAATTAAGAGGGTCCTTCACTACCTTCAGGGTACTCTCAAATTTGGGGTTCACTATAGATGTGGTACAAAGGTTGAATTTATTGGATACAAAGATGTTGATTGGGTTGGAAATACTCAGAATTGTAAGTCCACTTCAAGTTATAGTTTCTCACTTGGTTATGGTCCTATATGTTGGTCTAGCAAAAATAAAAATGCTATTTCTCTATCATCTACAAAGGTGGAGTATAGGGGAGATGTTATTTTAGCTATTGAGGCTCTTTGGCTTCAAGGAATTCTCATTGAGTTTATAATTTACTTTAGGCATCCCACAATCATCCATTGTGACAACCACATTACCATCCAAATATGTAGGAATTTGATCTAGTATTAGTGGACCAAGCACATAGAGATTCATATGCATTACATTTGAGAGCTCAGTCATAGTCAAATCATCAACTTAGCCTTTTTCCAATATTCAAAGTATGTTGTTGACATTTTCATTAAACCTTTTACTAAGAGCAAGTTCATTCATATATGATATCTTCTTCGAGTGCAATCTACTTCAACAAAAACACCACCTTTGGGGGGGATTTCTAGTCCTCTTCATCTTCTATTCTCTCTTTTTGGGGGAGTTCTTTCCCTTTTTTTTTCTCCCTTTATCCAATTTATGAGATATTGCATTGTATTTGGGTGCCTTATTAGGCGTAGTAATATGCATTATAGTACATGGTTATGCACATGGAATTAAGCCTAGTTATGTGTCTTAGTTAGAGATAGTTAACTCACCACCTCTTGCAATTTTAGAGGAAGTTAAATCACCACTAATATTTTCTAGTGGGAGTCAAATTCCTAGTCTTCTCCACTAATTATGTTGATTGTATTTATGTGACAAAAAGATCTCCCTCGGGGATCTTATAGAAGTGACAATTTTTCAGTGGTTGATGAAATAAATCTTGGTTGTGATAGTTTTCATTGTAGATTATATAGGTCTCTATGTGACATGGTTAGAATTGACCTTCTTTTGACCTATTTAGAAGCTTTTGATATCAATTCCTTAGGTGTTATATTAAATTTAAAAATATTAAAGGAATAACTAAAGTAGGAATTCCTAAATAAATCTATGTTTTTTGGCCAATAATTTTATTGAATACATCCTATAAGATCATAAGCAAAGTCCTTGCTCTTATTTTTTATTTTCTTTCACTTATTATTTGACGTAAGAAATTATTTTGATCAAGAGAAGATATACCTTGGATAATCTTATTGTTGTATGGGAAGGTATGAAATCAGCTTGTAGCTCTTAGCAATAAGTTATTTTCATCAAGATTGACTTTACTAATTCTTATAAACATGTTGAACGGTTTTTCATTCTAGTCATGCTTTAGGGTCTTAGATTTAGCCCAAAATCCTCCACTTAGTATAAAAATTAGTTACAAATTCTTAAAATTTTCTCACCACTAGTCAACAATCCTCTTCTTTTGAGCCATTTAGATTCATCCACCAAGGATGACCTCTTTCTCTACATCTCTATTTTATTATGGGTGAAGATTCTAGCTATTTTTTTTATAGCACAGTTACCCAACAAAGGGTTAAAGTTATTTCCCTTCCCATTTTCTAATATTTAACTCAAGTTTAAGGCCACTTTGATGAGAAATCCTTTCTCACTCTCTCGGAAGAGTAAGATAAAGTTAGCCAAGCCTTTTAGTGTTTAAATATATTTAATCTTGTCTTAAGGTCTAGTTTATAGTGACAAAAGACAATTTTATCTTCAATCCTTTTTTCCCAATCCTCCCAAGCTTGAATTTTTTGGGTAGAAATAGATTGACCATGTGGAAGTATTTATGTATTTGGACATTGTTTTTTCCTTTCATTCCTCCTCTTTATATCATTGGAATTTTTTTCTAGTTCACATTGAGAAAAGGTTGCAATTCTAGATTGTTACTTGCCTCTTTCCCTCATTAGTATGTTCTATATTTAATCCTAAGTGATTTTTTCCACCATTGTATATTATTCTTCCTAATGGGCTCTATCAAAATTTTCTTATAAAAAGCTAGAGAGGTTGCACAAATTATTTATTTGGGCCTCTTTGGACAAGGGAAAAGGATTCCTCCTATTTTCCTAGAAATTTTATTTTCTTGCTCATGCTTCTAGTGATCTTGTCTTTATAAATAATCATAGAAAATTTTTGGCCTTATACGTGAAGTGGATAATTATAGTCATAGAGGACAATGAGGCATGCAAAATTATTTCATAGAATTGTAATGTATTTGATACGCCTAAATGGAGACATATCTAGAAAGATCTAGGCTTTCATTCCCTCCTCATCATAAATATTCATACAAATTTGAGGAACTTTTATTTTCAAAATTTTATGAAGATTAGGAATCCACTAATCATTGGATTATTTGGAAAGAGGTTGATTTCAAGGTTAGGGCTTCCATTAAGTAATAATATCCTTGGTGATCTTCTATGATTACTTGCCAAGATAAGTCTCTTGCCAAATTTCCTTGGGTTCATGCATTTAATTTTTTTAAATGAGAGATTTGTTATATTTCAAACCTCTTCTACAAAGTTACTAAGAGTTGGTTATCATCATTAAAATTTAAAGCTAAGTAAACTTAACAATTAGAATTATGAATCCTTTCAAAATATTATGGAGTTTGTTCCTCCAAAGATGATCCATAAGGTTGGGATATAGTGCATGAAACCCTTATGGAAGGATTGGAAGTGGTATCTAGACATTTCTTTCAAGAATTACATGTCTTTTAAAGGATATTCATGAATTTATTCTTACCTACCCATGGTTCTAAAACTCAATGTTGGGTGGAATATCCAATCCACTACCACTCAATGGCACTACAAGTTTTAAATAGTTTGGTTTTTCATTTCAGAGCCCAAACTAGCACATTTTAATTGGTGCCTTCTTTATCAAGGTCTTCCCTTAGGGCATCAACTTATTTATTTGGGTGTTTCTAATCCCCTTAATCCTTTTTATGGGCATTTGGAAACTCACAAAAATCTCTCCTAATTTTATGCATGCCTCAAATTGTACAAAACTAGATACATTATTTTTCAAGCCCTTCTAGATAGAGTTTTTCTCTTAACATATGACTCTTTTAGGTGATTAGCCTAAAATGCCAAAGAAATTTACCCAAATTTGACATGTTTTGAGTTAAAATTATATTCAACATATAGAAAGATAGGAGTGTTGTTTTATTTTTAGGAGCTACTATGGATTAAAGATATCAAGTTTCCACAATCCATCAAGATTATAATGAAGATTTATGGATTAGATTGTGTAGCTACTTTTTTTGTCATCGACGTTTCAAATCACACTACGTGATCCATCATCAAGATGAAAGAGAGCTGAAGGAGAAGATGAATTGTTGCAGACCAAGATCAGGTAAAAAGAGAGAGATCTAGAGGAGATGAGGAAAGAGGCATGTGGTTCAAGGATAAGGATGACTAGGATAGAGAAAATGGAATACAAGAAGGAAAGAAAGGACCAAGAAAAAATGGAGCTCAACCAAAATGTCACTAGCTCAACTAAAATGTCAAAGAGTGAAGAGAAATAAGCAAAAAGATCAAAGAACAAGAAGGATAAATCAAGCAAAAAAGAAAGTATTAAAAGGAAATAATCTAATAAAAGAGAAAAATTATAAATTCTCAAAATGAATTGATAAGATTAATCTTATTAATTAGTTGTGAGAATTAAATAAGAACACAAGATAAAAAGAAAACAAAAATAAAATTAAAAATAATAAATGCTAAAGAGAAAGAATTACATAGATTAAACTAATTAAAGAAAATTATTATTAAACTATAATTTAACTACAAAAACAATCGAATCTAGAAATCTTCATTATAAGCTACTATCGATGTTCAATTTTTCATTTATACTAAAGCCATTATATGCTCTATTTTTTTGTTATAGATTCAAACTACCTTGATAAAATTAATTTGGAGGTTTTCCAGTTGAAGGCTCTTAAAGAGCATTGGGCTAATGCTTTTTGTATTATTGTTCATGCGATGCTTTCTTCTGTTAGTAGTGATTTTTCCCTTTTTGTGGCAATTGTCAATATCATAGCCATAGTGTTCATTCCAACCATGGTTCTCACGATTCCCATAGGTCTCACCGATATAGATGTCGTGGCTAGTCATCTCTACCACATGACCAATCTTTTGCTTCTTAATGCAATTGTGGCTTCTTCAATTGGATTGATAGTAGGAAGTACCCCCCAATTGGACCTTGTCATTTCTAATGCTTCAATGACTCTTGTGGGTCAAGAAGAAGAAAACAACACAAAGAGAATACCATTGAGAGTTGAGAGCCTATTTTTGATGACCATGACCTCCTAGATGACTAGGACAACCCCTCAACATTGACCCTCCTTCCACTAGAATTATTCTTACATAATAATATGGTAGCTATTTTTCTCTATAAACTTGTACATCAATTTTTGATATTGTATTCTATTCTAACCATATTTAATATAAATTAATATATTATATTTATTATCATTTAGTATAAAAATACACTATTCCATATAAAAATAATGATTTGAAAAACCCAAAACATCTAAAGAAATGCATGCCATTGGATCGTAGTAATGCCATCATAGAATGTTCTAAACCACTAATCAATTGTACATTTATAAAAATACCCCACATCCAAATCTGATCATGAGTCGTGTATAGCACATCAATTATACATCATTTCAAAGAGGAAGCTTCGTGGTGTTGTAATTTTCAACCTATTCTTCTACTTTTTCAACAAGGGTGTCCAGAAGCTTACATAGTCAAGCACTAGCCCTCATAGTCTTCCTCAAACTTTTGTCTAAGAGACCGGATAAGCTAAAACTTTGAGCCCATTTTCCATATGCCTTTCTATAAATGCTTTTGTGACTGTTTGCTTTAACCAATCCATCTACTCTTTTATTTCTGTTTTGATAATTGTGCAATTATAGCATGACGTCAGATATTGCAGGGTGGGATTTGGCATTAGCAATGAAAAGACCTTTGAAGACGGAGCTTTATGAGCTTTATACCATTTATGAGGAGGATGACAACGCTGAAGATACACCATTATTATCATCCACTGATCGCAGGCATAAATCCCCATTTGAGAGATTTTCACATGTGGCAATATTCATTGGTGTTATGGTGTCGTTGCTTTTTCTTCTGGTTCGTCCTCTTCTCAAAGCAAGCTCTGCTGTATTGAGTTAGAAAGGAGATTATGTGTATTGGTGTACTGGTTGTGGGAGATTACTTTCTGTATTCCAGAATTTGTAAAAGTTCAGTCCGTATTTGAAGCTTTTGAAAGATGTTTTGAATCAAGGCATAACGTCCTTGCCTTCAAAGAGAGAAAGATGAGATGCTCAAGTCCAGTGCACACAATTACATGGCTGGATATTGTCTGTATCTTTTTTAATATGTATTATAAGTCTGATAATGACTTTTAAACTTGCTGGTTAATGGTTGTGATTATGTGAATATTGTCAAAAATCAGAGTTCAAGGCAATGTTTATTATGCAACTTTCGAGAGATGTTTATACAATGAGTTTTATTGTAATTTTATTTCCCATGTTACAATTCTTATAAGTGTTTATCTTTTAATTTATTTTAATTTTTATCTTGAGTGTCATAATTATTTAACAAATTGTAAAAAACACAATTTAAGGTTAGTTGTTTGGTTTCTATTTTTTTAGATTTTAAATTTGAAACATCGTTTTTAATATTTAGATTTTGTGGATTTATAATAAAGTATAATTTGGAAGTCAATATATTTTTCATGAATAGGGAGACATATTAATGAATTGAGAAAATACATATGTATTAGGACAAATTTTATAGCCCATATATACACCTATGTGAATTGGGACTCACGCAACTATTCAAAATAAAAACACTATTCTAATAGAGACACTCAATTATTCACCATAACAAAAAATTCATATATATGAGTAGAGACAAACTCAACTATTCGGTGAATCAATTACAACTTAAACTTCAATGGGCATTTAGCCTCACTGGACAATATATTATAAATTCATCCACAAGGATAAGTTCATTGTTTAATTTAGTTCAAAATATTTTATTTTCACTATGCTCTAGGGGAAGGTCTTCATTATTATAATCATAATTTTCAACATTAATTTTACAAGTGAGAAATGCCTTGTCCTTCAATGATGTAAGAACATCCTAGCTTGAAAGACAATTTTACATCAACCAAAAATATTTCTTTTATTTTCAATTGCCGACTTGAGACAACCTAAAAGAAGTTGTCAATAGAGTGTCAAGTGTGAGGTAGTTACAGTCTTGTAGACAAATCGTCGAATTGAGGTAGTTGCACCAAATCCAAGGAAATATACAACTAAGGATAGCACTTAGTATAACCAATGTTGTTGGAAGAATGGAGTAAATGTTAGACATGATGAGGAAAATGAAAATTTGATTGGATGTTATGAAAGAAGATAGGATAAAGGTTCTAAACCCTAAACATGAGGATAAACTTGAGATGATGATGAATTAGGAATTCAAACTACAAATCCTAGTGAAAGAACCCTAGAAGAAAAAGAATTAGATCAAATCAGATGAATATGTTGAAAGTTATTTGTAAAATTGGTTTAAAATACCTAGAATTGAGATTTCTAACAATGTGGGTGATTTTGATCCTAAGGAATTGATTGACTAGATAAATGGTATGTAATAATACTTTGAGTATGAAGAAATTGAAGACTTGAAAAGAGTGAGGTTTGCAAAAACCAAGTTGAAAAAAATGCTACTATTTGGTGGAAGAAAGTTCAACTATATAAGAATAGGAGAGGAAATTAAAAGATCAAAAAGTGGGATAGGATGATGATAAAATTCAAAAATGAATTGATACCCACTAATGGTTAGCTAAAATAGTTAGAGAATGCAAAACCCAAGGAAAAAGGAAAGGTTGGTGAAGGAGTACACTAAAGAATTTCATAGGATGATAATTAGAAATGGGCATAGTGAATCCAACAATGAGAAGGTTGTGTAGTACATGAATGGACTACGAGAAAAAAATTAAGAAGAATGTTTGGTAAGGATGACAACACTTAAAAAATAAAACCAATCTGTGCTAGAATTTGAGGAAAAGTTGAACAAGAGATTTGAACATAGGAAGAAGGGTAGAGGAGGTAGATTCCAAAGAGGAAGATCACAATACAAAAAAGGAAATTCATATGTAGGACATAATAAGGAGGTAATCCCATACCATGATGAATAAAGGAGAAACAATTTCTATCATTAAGGGAGGAATGAAAGATGCTACTACTACAATAATAGAAGAAACAACAATACCTATTGCAATGAAGGATATTAGAGAAGTGGAAAGGGATTTTATTAGAGACCATTCAAAGGAATTTGTTCCGGATGTGGAGGATATAGGGCATTTGAATATTACCAAGTGAGTTCTAGAAAAAGAATAGAGAATAGTGCAAGGAAAATATACATATATTAGGAAGAACCTATTGGATCACCAAGTTTAGTAGCAAAATTAGAGAAGGATTAATCATTAGTATTTAAAGAAGAGATTTGTTACAAACATAAACTTCTAAGGAACCAATGCAAAGGAATTTTTTTTAGAACAATATGAAAATGAAAAGGTAAGTGTTACAAAGTTATCATTGATAGTGGTAGTACAATCAATTTGGTTTTAAAGGAAATGGCAAATAAGTTGAAGTTAAAAAGGGTAAGAGACCAAACTCATATAAGATCTCATGGATTTAATATGAACATAAGATACTTGTAAGTGAACAAAATTTGGTAAAATTTCACATAGGATAGTACAATGAGAAAGTTTTGTGTGATATTATACCAATGGATGTATGCCATATATTGTTGGTAAGACCAAGGTAGTATGAAAAAAATTTAGTTTGTGATGGAAGAAAGAATACCTACACTATGACCTCAAACAAAAAAAAAGCATATCCTTATGTCTTTGGAAGAAGAGAGAAGAAACAAATTATGTAATAATGCCAAAATATATTATGTGGATGTAAGGAAATATTTGGATGGGTTGAGACATTAGAACATGTGCTTTGGATTGACTCCAAGGAAGTGTGACACTCAGAGTATAGTGAATGCTATTACAAATGAAGAAGAACCACCACAAAAGGAAGTAATTGAAATATTGAAAAAATACTAATATATTATGTTGGAAAATGTGTTAGTATTATTTCCACCAATCTAGAGCATTAATCATTAGATGGATTGATATTAGAATCTAGTTTTTCGAACAAAGTGGCACACAGGATGACACTAGTAGAAAACATGTGAAGCTAAATTGATAGGTACATGAATTATTGAGAAAAGGTTTAATAAAAAAAAAATTAAGCTCGTGTGGTATTGAAAAAATTATCAACATGTGAGTACTTGTATAATGCAAATAGAGCTCATGCACTCAAATCAACAAATACTAGGATCCTATATCAAGTGAATTACTGATTATGATGCTATATTTATCATGCAAAACCTTAGAAGGTAATCTTATAGAATGGTGTTTGTATTGTATGTACAACTAAATATTTTTGGGATTTATCCTAGGTAGTTGTGTATAGTAAGAAAATAAACTTTATAATCACAAATAAATCTATTCTATGAAATTTAATCAAACACGAATTGTATAATAGTTTCTATGGGTTTATGGCTAATTTTATAGATTAATATTTATTGTATTAATAACTGCAAACTACTTGTAGAAAATAGATTTACTTAAGATTGCTAAATGATCAAACTTAATAGAACTAAAATAGAGCTATAGTTTACCTCAAGTGGGCTCTTTCTTAGGGTTAACTACGCTACTCTTCTACTCCATAGAGTATTAAATAAATAAACTACTTCTATAATTCATCACACAATATCAACTGTCATAGAAAAAATGTTCTTGAATTATTCATTCAAAAAATAATAAAACTTATAAGAAAAATATGTGTATACCAATATGTAGAATATTCATAATATATATTGACTCTAGCTACTTCAACTTATTGAACTGTTAAAAACTTATACTACACTTTTCAACTCACTACCTATGAAATAGGAGGACTATCTTATTTAGCAATGAAAATATAAATAGAAGACAAATGCAATCAAGAAAGGAAGAAAACCCCTAATTCAACACTTCAACCACTACATGTAAGGAATGAGTTTTATAGAGGCATTAGGATGAGTGGCACAGCCCATTCAATCCTTTCTTGATCCTTACTAAAGGATCACTACCATGTTTTCTACTATTTTATACTTGCTAAAGTTCTTTCGTGTCCCAAGTAGAAGAAGTTATCACTTATCCATGTTGATCAATTGCTAGTCAATGAGATTGTTGGTTGTAGGTACTCATGGATTTGGATGTAGGTACTTATAGGTTTAGCTATAGGTACTCATGGCTTTGGCAGCAAATTTTATTACAATCTTGGCTATGGGTACTTGTTCTTACCTATTGCATATAAAAATGTTAGCTCTCAATATATTTTTACTCAAATATCATTACAAACAACATAATATACTTTCATACCTTAAAAATAATTTATTTCACATAAAATTTTACCAAAAATTATACATCTAGATAAGTGTTTTTACTCAAATATTAATCAAAGTATTAAGCATAGGATAGAAATGTCTATGGAATAAGAAATTAGAGACACAAGTAGAGACAATTATGGAATCCATTACATCCCCAAACCTATAATTTTTTATTCTCAAGATAAAATTATAGTCTAACATTATACATTTATGTCATGTCGTGAAGTCCACTAGATCTGTCAACCCTTCAACTTTATTTAGGTAAAATCATTTTTGTGCTTCCAAGTGCTCCTATGTAGTGTCCTCATCCTCAGCTATGAATACTATGCTACCTTGCCAATTCAATATAGGAAACTCAAGAAGAGGGGGTTGAAATACAAGGGGTATCCAGGTGACTCCATATTTGTGAGCTATATTAGATATACCTTTCGTTGAACACCCAGAATATTGAGAGGCGGGATGAATCAGTATTCTCTGAAATCACTTAAACATTTAAATATTCATTCCACATAGTATATTTAATTTACAGTAAGAAAGGAAAGCATGAAATCAACCATCAACATCACATAACACATGAACACCATATTTTTACATGGAAAACCCAAAAAGGGAAAAACCATGGTGAGGATTAGCTCACAATATATTATAACCAGTTATAAGATATTACAAAATTTCTCACTATAGGTGGACTCACTATTCTATTGGACTCATTGTCCACAGAAAGAAGAAAAGATAAAAGAGAGGGGTGGCACATAGACAAAATGAATTGTTACAAATGCATCTACAACATGTTGGAATATAGTTTCATTGAAGCTCAATATACAAATTCAACCCACTTCATCACTCTGCTCTAACACTCTACTCTTCTATGCACTTGCATCACTTTCACACAATTCACATCCACTACACTTGCATATTTTTTAACACACCATATCCAACACTAAAATGTACTCATACTTATACTGATTTCATCCCAACATCAATTAAGTCAACCTAATTAGATGTATTATGCAAAATATAACATGTCGGAACAAACAAAGCTTATAAAAAACTCAAATAGGTTAGCATGGACTTATATTAGCTCCCACATTACACATCAATTCTCATTTAAACTCCACAATACTCATCATATTAGGTCATCACCGGTAATGACCCAACATCAAAATTCACCAACTGTTCAACCAAAAATGGACACGCAGACCTCCAAAATTTATGCCACTTGGAATTAAGATACACCTGACACTTGTCAACACTTCCATAAATTTGCAAGACCAGATACCAATTTGCAGTGCAGTGTGGACTCACCAAAACATACACCCTATATAAGAAATCACAGTCACTGGCAAACCAGAACTTCTATCATTCATAACTTCTTCACTAGAAAACAAAATATTATGAAAACTTCGATTCAAAATCCTCTAACATCCAACAAAATTACATTAAACCCACAAAGCACAATTCTTCAAGGTGGACCAAAATATCGGATGTCTCATATATTGACAATACTGATTTGACACAACCAATTTTCCACTTCAATTGTCTGCACTGGATCAAACCTTCTTACAAATATACATTGAATTATCATTTATATACACACTCATGCTTCAAAAAATGATTTGCATATCAATCTTCAAACAATGTTGACATCAATGAGAACACTGCATACTATACAGCTCATGCTCAAACTCATGCTCATGTTGCCAAACAACATATCAATGAAAAAACTTCTTATTCTTCCAACAATCTCCCCCTTTGTCATTGATGGAAACATGCCATAATTTCTCTCCAAAACTATTCCCCCCCTTTAACATCAAGGGAAAAGGGTGGATATATGTTTTGTTTTTGTTCCCCTTTGACATCACATACAGTCATATTACATACATACTCCCCTTGACAGATGTATATACATGTAGGAATGAGAGTGTAATGCCCCGCCACGCAACCCTAGAGGAAGTTTCAAATCACTACAAAAGCATACTAATTTTTTTTTTTTTTTTTTGGGACCCAACGGTTTTGGTGCATGTTCCACCCAACCTAGTGGTACCCAAAGGCCCACCCCCCATGCTAGGAGATAGTAACAAAGTAAAATGGACAAAGAATCTACTACCACTAACCAAAGATAGACTCATACTGACTCATACTGACATAATCAAATAAATGAACTAAACAAGTACAACTCAATTACAACATAAGTACAACACTAACATCACTGATATAGGTCACATTGCTTCCAGACATAAAATAGATCAAGTATGTTCAAAGAACCATACACATATAACAATAAACAACAGTTGTCCTAGATAGAGTGTCATCGCATAGTAGTCATGAGATCTCCTTTGGGAATCCTTCATAGGCTCCGACTCAGGTAATCCTGGTGACCTCAATCGAATCCCAGCCCTCATACTCACTCATGCAGAATCAACTACCTCTCATACGGACAAGATAGTTGATCTTGCCATTCTAAGCCTTCCCACTCACCCCAAGTCTAAACAAGCCCTTGTGTCTATGAGTGAGGTAAAATTATCTTGATTAGTGAGAAGTTAGTCCTAATCTTCTAAGTACATTACTTTAGTTATCACTTGCTTCAATAAATTTTGAAGGTTACCCGGTTTACCTCTTTGGGCTCCGACCCCTAACAAAAGCCACTCTTCTATTCGACAACACACACCCAAACAATCCACCAAGGGAAACACAAGTGCATACTACCTAGGCATCAAAACCACTCCAACACAAGGAGAAACAAATAATACAATTCACTCTGAACATCATGGAGGCAACAAACACACGTAGTCCACTCATTTCATAGGAGGTACAAAACATCCCCATTTGTGGACACTGGGTAAAACTGAAAAGACGCCATGCACTACCCAAGGGAAAACAACTGGATGGCATAAAGATTCAACAACCCTCATCCTCTAGGTTATTCTAGAAGACTTACAATTTTGGACTAACACTTAATCCCATATCCCAAATTACAACATGACGACATAGCTACAATAAGCATTCAAGTCATATTTCAAATCTAATATTTGGATTTCCTAAATCCATACTCATTCAATAGAAACAATGACAAAGTCAAAGCATGATAACAAGGTTAACACAAATAATTATAAAATCCCTTTTTCCCCAATCACGAATAAAAGGAAAAGATATCACAATAGGCAAAGACAAGGAAATACCCTATTTTCGGATATCTTAAATCCATTCCCTATTTAATGCATCTCGCAGAAAATTAAACTAATAACCATTCAAATATTCATTAAACAAATAAATCCCTCTTTTAAATAAATATTTAACACAGCATAATAACAATGCATAAAAAGCATTTCATTAACCCAGTGCCTAACTACTTGCATGCACTAAAGTGCCTAACAGAATATTAAAGAATATATAAATAGTTCTCATAATATGTTTGAAATTCAAAAACTACTTAAATAAACAAATAAAATATGTACTTAACACTCCTAATAAACCTCTGTTTTACAATATTACCAGTCTGAAAATTAATTTATTTAAAATTTCAACAGACTATACTAATTCCTAAAATACAATATATTAATATTAATTATTTCCTATTAACAATTAATATATGTATAAATCTATTTCTAAACAAATAAATTACAATAGAAGAACTTAATATAAATCTAAATTAAAATCCGAAATCAAATAACAAATAAAAAACATAAAAAAATAAAAAATCAAATCAAATCAAATCAAAAAGTAACCAAGGCAGGACCGGACGGTACACAGTCCGACGGACGGTACACAGTCCGATGGACGGTACCGCCGGTACCTGCGGATAGTTGCCTGCGCTGATTGTACTCACATACAATGGTCGACAGTACTGGGGAGGCCGTAGTCCATGGACAGTGCGTCCCCCCATACGGTGGGTGCACTGCCCCATGGGCGGCGCGTCCCCCAAACCAATGGAAAGGGTGGGGGCTCCGAACCTCCCCCACCAATAATAATTTATTATTATTGTTTTTTATAAATGTTTTTTTTTCAATTTATAAAATAATAATTTTCAGAAACACCATAAATAAATTTCAATGAATTTTTGATAGGTTCGTTTCACGAAAATGCCGTACGGATGGCGAATTTTACAAAAGCAAAAATAAACATTACAAATTTAACCTCATATTATATATGTATATATATACTATGTGTATTAATATTCCAAAATTTAATACATGTAATATATATATATTTTTACAGACAGAAATTACTGGTAAAATTGAGAAAAATATTAAAAAAAAACCAGTAATATGAAAATTAATTAAATTTTCCAGAATGTCTTTCCAAAATTCAAAAGATGTAAATTTGATTTCCTTCAATCTATTCTTTCGGATATATAAATAATTTAAACAAAAGAACCTTGAATAGATCTTAATTTTGTTTAATTTTCAATGAAGGTTTACTACAAGGGTTTGAGTTTGAAACACAGATCTGAATGATTTCAAAGGTAAAATTTCCATATTAAATCCTAAATGTTTGAAGCACAACAAACATTGAACTTCAACAATGGATCTACGAATTTTGTTTACTGAATAATTTCCTATAGTAAATTTAACCAATTTTCTCAACCTAATAAATTGAAAATTGAATTGAACAACAAGTACAAAACCTGGAATCTGAAGCTATAGAAGAAGATGAATTTTCTTTGATACAAGCCTCCACCAAAAATTTCCTCAAATGTGCAACGAATCCTATCCCAAAATTCCAAAACTGATTCAAACCTTGCTTGTGCAAATTTTCCAAAAATCTTCAATCCTCTAAAAAATGAATCCTTCCCAAAACTTCTCTCTCCAAAATTGAAAACATGCATTCTACATAAAACCAAAAATATCTAATACAACCCTAATTCCCTTTGCATGCAAAGTTGAGAATTAGATATTTATTTTCTTTTCTATTTTCGAAAACCCAAATTGAATTTAAAATACAATTTCCTTTCAATTTCTCTTGATTTATTTTGATTTAATTTAATCCAAATAAACTTAATTAATTAATTTTAATTATTTAACAACTAAATTCAATCCCTTCTGAGATTAAAATTTAATCAATTAAATAAATTAAAATTTAACTAAATTAAATTTCATTATCAACTTTAAATATAACATCAAAGCATAATTTTAATTTAATATTAAAATAATCACTACTCTTTCCAATGCAATTATTCTAAACATTAATCTAACAATAATGCATCTAATAAAATCAAATAACATTAACTCAAATAAACATGACTCACAAAACAGGACTATTGACACACTAAGGCTAGGGCGTAGACCTAACACATGTTACCTAGCTACTATCTCCCTTTCAACTTAACCGTTGGATCAACATGCTCAAACCTGTGAGACCAGGTGGAGTTGATGTCATGTACCTGCAACTTGAAACCAAGTAACAACATAACACAGTATATCTAGCATATAATACACACCGTGAAGAAGAAATCATAGAATCACAGGGCACTCGCAAGCGAGTGATGCGAACCTGTCCCCTTCACCAATACACTCGTCAAAACTGACATTTACATCTTATTCAATAATCTCATAAGCACTAACATGTTATATCAACTAACATCTTTACACCAATTATAGCATGTAAACTAAAGCATCAGATAACTCAAATCACATCACATAATATAGTCTATCGCTCAATGAATAGTAACCAAATAGACACACAAGGTAAAGTATCTGAATATCCAAAGCATAAATCAATGCAAAACAAGGAAACACTGCCCAATCCAGAAAGCAAAATGAAGGGGTGTTACAGAGAGTAACAAAATTTTGACCAACTCCCCCTAAGGGTGCTATCCAACAATACCAAAATAGATCAATAGGGAGTTTATGTTGGGGATGAAGTCATGTTATATGTCAAAAAAGAAAGATTTCCAATAGACACATACAATAAGCTGAAGATGAGGAAGTTTTGTCAATGTAAGATTCTCAAGAAGATTGATTCAAGGAATGCCTACATATGAGGTTGAGTTACCAAAAGTTCTTGGTATATCACCTATTCAACACTATAGTTCTTTATCAATATCATGAAGGTCAATCAAGCAGAAAATCCACATAAGTTTACTCTAAAACACATTTACCATATCAACCAAAGGATCAACTAAAGTAGATTTTAGGTAGTTGAATTAGGTGAAGCACTAGAAATAGATAGTATGAAGAATATCTAGTTAAGTGGAAAGGAAGACTGATAGAAGATTCATCATGGATTTCAAAAGCTAAGGTTGATTGCCTTGGTTTCTCTCTAACCCCAAAAAGTGAGGGAATCACTTTTTGAAAAAACCCAAGTGTCTAATTTGTAGGAACATTCTATGATGATAGGTAATATTACATCAACCAAAAATACTTATTTTCTTTTGTTTCTATCAATAGAAATATCAACACAATACACCATATTTCACCACATAATCTCACTTTAAATCATGATAGGAAACTAGAGTTCTCTAAGTGGTATTGGGTTCAAAATATCCCTAAAATCACATTTGTAAATTATGAACACATCCAAATATGACCGTGAGTTGTGTACAATGCATACATTTTACATTATCGCAAATAAGCTTCCTGGGTATTATAATTTTCAACCCTATCTATTGGTTTTCCAATCATGTGTGTCTAAAGCCTTGACTAGTTACGCACTAGCCCTCATGTAGTGTTCTTTGAAAAATTTTCCCAGTAGATCGGATAAGGTAAAAATTTGGTCCCATTTCTCATTTGCCTCTCTTTAGGTCTTTTGTTAGTTTGAATTATATTGCATAACATGACCCAAACTATGAATTAATGACAAAATCTAATCTATAACATTTAAATTGTGTTTTTCAATATCTAAATCATAGCTATTATCTCATTGATCTAGTCATTTTTTTTAATTGATTGACTAAGGAATATATTTATATGCATGTTATTGTTATTTACAATCATTTGAAAATTTAGAAATAGAGTAGAAAAGGGACTAGTAGAATCTCACACACACTGCATTTAACTCACAACCACTACAAATTTATATCTTTGCATTTTAGAAAAGTTTAATCATAATTCTTGTAGCTATATTATTTGTATGTTGTATTTACAATTTTATATAGTGACCTTCCAGGGGCTTAACTATAATGGAAACAAGCATATGTTTTCATCTTGTCTTAAAACAAGCCCCATTATGCTTATCATAACATGATGTTTTTATCAATAATTCAAGTTGCACAAAGGTGGAAGTTTAGAGTTGTGTCCTAGTTTAGACTAACTAAACGATTTCAAGAAAAAGGGTTTTGTCTAAAATAAAGTTTGAGAAAATGGTTTTCACCTAAATTATCTAACATTTACACAGTGGCTACATGGTATCTATAATTTCAGTCAGAACCATTCAACCAAAATAATCCAAAGTGAAGTGGTTTTCGCTAAAATATAAAAATTAGAGTCTAATAATATAAAGGTATGGCCCCATTCTATAATGAGGTAGAACATTGCCCCCACTTTGAAATTACTTTTGTTGCAGAAAATTAATTTGATGTTAAGAAATTTGATTTGATCTGCACACCATTACATTTTCAAAAAAAAATCACAAAATTCATTTGACGACCTAAAAAATTATCATGCCATAAATAGGATCATGCTTCACAAATAACCTACATATTGTACTTAGAATTGATGTTAAATAAAGGGAAATGGGTATTTGTATGTTTTGAAGGTGGCCCAAGAGCTATATTTGATGATGAGAGGTCACCTACTTCAAAGAGGGACCTTGAGGATGAGGATTTGTATGTTATGTAGAGAGATCTCAGGTGCAATAGGAGAGGTGAACCTGCATAGAGGTATGTTTTGTTTACAATGTAATGTACCTCCTAGGACAAGTGGTAAATGATGTGACATGGTGGTAGATAGTAGTAGTATAGACAACTTCTTGTCTATGGAAATGGCTGACAAGTTGGGGCTAAGGAGGATGAGGCATCCATGTTGGTACTAACTTGGCTAGTTGTATTAGGGAGACTATGTTTTTGTGTGGGAATAGTGTTGGGTGAGGTTCAACATTGAAGAATACTATATTACGAAGTGTTGTGTGACATTTCATTAATGGATATGTTCTATTTTCTACTAAAGAGGCCATGGTAATTTCATAGAGATGCAATGCATGATGGAAAATCTAACACATATCATATTGAAGGATAACCAAAAGCATAGTTGATGCCACCAAAGGAAAGCGAGGGATAAATTTATAAGACAATGGGGGCATGCATTAGGAAGGATTGATTCTAAATATGTGTGGCATTATTGAAATAGGTGGTAGCACTACGGATGCAAAATAAGTAGAACACAAATTTGGTAGTGAACAAGGAGGATATCAAAAAGGAAGAAAAATAGAGAATAGAATATATACAAGAGGATGAAGAGTTGTGTTAATACATTTGTGACCGTTGGATGTCATAAATAGTCAATAGCTATTCTACACGTCATCTTCACAAAAATAAATAAATAATTATAAAAAAAAAAAATTCAAAAAAATTGACATCGAAAAAACAAAAAATTCAATGAAAGACGCTGTTCGATTATGATAATACCATCATAGAATGTTCTGAACCGCATATAACGCGTAAATTTACTCCATTGCAAAGAAGCTGCTTCCTGGGCGTTGCGATTTTCAACCTAATCTACTGGTTTTCTAATAAAGTGTGTCTAGAACACCTTACCTAGTCAACCACTACCCCTCATACTCTTCTCTCACACATTTTCCCAATAGACCGGATAAGCTAAAACTTTGATCCAATTTCTCAAATACCTCTCTATAAATATCTCGTTTCGAGTGTTGCCTTAATCAATCAATCAATCTGCTTTGTTTTATTTCTGTTTTGTTATGCAGGAAGCATACATTTGCAGACGCGAGGTCGACTCGAATTACTCACGAAGCAGGTTATCCAGTTGAAAACATTAGCCTTTCTTTTCTCAATTTTACAATTATAGCATGGCATTAGATATTGCACCGTGGAAATTGGCATCAGCCATGAAGAGACCGTTAAAGACACAGCTTTATGAACTTCATACCATTTATGAGGAGGAGGAGGGGGAGGATATTGAAGATACAGAAGTTTTATCCAGTACTGATTCAGAAGTCAGGAGGCATAAATCCCAATTAGAGAGGTTTCCATATATAGCAATACTCGTGGGTGTCATGGTTTCTTTGCTTTTCCTGGTGGGTCGTCCTCTTGCAAAAGCAACGATGCCCATATTGAATTAGAGGGTTTTTGCGGATTGATGTACAGAGAAGGAATCTGTCAAGATTTGCTTCAATGGCGTTTGCTCACTGTGAAATGCAATCACTTTTCATATCATTTGACCTCTGTAATCTCTTGAAACAATTGTTTATTCAAGATAAAGGGGAATTTACAATTGAAAAACTGGAAGACTTGATACTTCCATTCCTTGGTATATATATATATATATATATATATATATATATATATTCTTTTGTATGTAAGTTTTTATATGTTTTTTTAATGTTTATTTATACTTTTGTCTTATAATATTTGGAATATGTGTTATAAATATATTGTTGTGGTGTTGAATTCAATTCATTTGAAGTATATATATTAATTTATTAAAATTAATTTTTTTCATAACAGTTTTCTTATTTTCATTTCTTCATGTTATTTTATACTTTTGTCTTATAATATTTGGAACATATATCATAAATATTGTTATAGTGTTGAATTCAATTCTTTTAATATATAAATAAATTTATATTTGAAATTTTATTAACTAAATATTTGTGTATACTTTTGTTTAATTAAGATTGGTCTATATCTTTAAGTCTCTTGTTAGTTTGAATTAGATCAAATGAAATGAAACAATTTGTGGAATATAGTATATGACATAGACTTGTCTACAACAATCAAATTTTATATTTCAATTTCTAAATATAACTCTTTTGAAATGTAGTTGTTATTCAATTGATCTAGCCACCAAAAAATATTGAATTGAGTGAATAAGGAATGCATTTATATGCATGCTAATGTTATTCACAATCAATTGGAAATCTAAAAATAGAGTTGAAAGGGGACTAGGAGAATTACACACAGGTTACATTTAATTCATGAGCACTGTAAAATTATATCTTAACATTTTAGAAAATTTCAATCACACTTTCTGCATCTATATTATTTGCATGGTATGTTTAAAAAATGACATAGTGACCTTTTATAGGCTTGAATATAATGAAAACAAGAAAATGTTTTCACTTTGCCTCAAAGAAAGCCACGTTATTCTTATCAAAACAAATTTTCATCAATAATTCAAGTTGCACAAAGGTGAAAGTTCAAATTTATGGCATGGTTTAGACCAACTAAATGATTTCAAAAAAATGGTTTTGCCTAAAATAAAGTTTGAGAAAATATGTTTCATCTAGAATGTTTGACATCTATATGGTGCCTACACGGTGTTTGTAATTTTAGTCAAAACCTATTCAACCAAAATAATTCAAAGTGAAATGCTTTTGCCTAAAATATGAAAAATAGAATCCAATAGTATAGAGTTAGGCACCCACTCCACAATGGGGTAGTACATTTCCCCCCATGTTTTAAAGTACTTTTATGGAAAAAATATTGTGATTCTATGAATTATGATATTATTTGTAAAATTACATTTCCAATCCATCTAATGGTTTTTCACAAAACTCAATTGATGGCTTGAGAATTATTATGCCATAAATTGGATCATGATTCATAACTAGCCTACATCTTTGTAGCATGCCCATTGTTCTAACCAATAATTTTTCTATGTTTTAACCCACAAGTTAAAAAAATATATCAATTAAAATTTTCTTTTCTAAACCAAAGATAATATGCACATTTGAAATAAACATCATTCCAAACTTTCCCATTTCGTTACAATAAAATTTTACAACTTTTCAAAGTACTGATTTCATATTACATAATCTGAAGATAACATTTCACATTTACAATTATCCATAGAAATGGATACATGGATGCAAATAGCTTCTAAGAGCTTACCAAAATAGAGATACAAACTAGACTAGATGTCCCAACATTGGTGCATACATTCTAGATGTTCCCATTCCTTGGCGCATACATTCTAGTTGTCCCCAAGACTAGTGCTTACATCCTCAAATCTTGGCCACCAACTGCATGAGGAGAAGCATCACTCAAGTGCTTTTTCACCAACCACAGACTTACTATGGTCCCCCACACATCTACCAAACTGGTAAGATGGCCCTACCCTTTGATGAAGAGATTGGTTTCGTAACCTCATAATCTTAGCCTTTTTTGAGCATGGTGTTGTGTCTTACATATCTAGAGCTTCCATAGTGTGGCTGCAACCTACATGTATGACAATCTCGACCTAGTATGTAAACTCATATCACAATGAATTGATAGTGTAAACAATGGCTACTTACACTACTTTGGCCAAATAATTCATCACCTTGTACTTCGAGTGAGAGTCATTTGTCCACCCACCTTCCTAGCTCAATTTGGTTTATGACCATTCATATTCTATGCATAGATTACCCCTTTCCCATGGATTTTCCTAACCCCAAGAATAACTTATTAACAACTCATGTTAAGAAAAAAGTGATGACATAAAATCTTGACTAACTAGGTTACACCCTTTCCCATAGATTAGCCTAAACCCAAGAATAACCAAGTTAACCATACGATATTCATAATGTCACAACATTAAATGAATCTATTTTAAAAAGTATAATTTTAACAATAAATTTCTCCATTCAAGAGTATATCTCAACAATAACGACTCCCATCAAAAGTATAATCAAGCATCAATAACTTCCTTCAATTTAAAAGTATAATATCAACAATAAAGGACCTTAATAAAAAGTATAATCAACAATCAAATGATCAACCAAATCATATAGGTTAATCCCAACTTATTTGCTTCAATCAATAATCAAATAAACAACCCTACCAAATAGGTTATTCCTAACCTAGGGTTTCAATCAAAGGTGATGTAACGTTCATGTGATCATGAACCAATTATAAGACTTCTCTTTCAAAATACCTCAAATATTCTCATGTTTACTATGTTCACTACATTTGTATATAATCTAATGGACTTCATCAACTTGTTAGGAGATGGTGCTTCTATAACCGTAATCCTCTTTAGAATTCAGTTTTGGGAACTACTGAAACAAGAGTCCTCTTTTAGAATTTCATGAATAGGAATAGACTCATAATCAAATAAGAAAATAACATAACTAAAAAATAAATTTCTCAACCCTAATGCTCAATATTGATATAACCATTAAGTTTATACCCTAACCCTAGGGATGAGACTCTCTTCCTACTTTCAAGGAGATTCGAGTAATCAATCAAGTATAGATAAACTACATATAGTTTAAATATAGAAACACCATCATATAAATTCCCATATAGGGTATATATAAGTATTAACCCAATATATAGGTTCCACCAAAGAAAGAAACAAATAAGAACATGCAAGCATAAACAAGCATCACAACACACTTTTAAATCTTTCCTTTCCAACTTGTCAAACATAAATAATTAACCTTTCCAATATAAGTAACAAAGGAATAAAAATCAACATCCATGTATATACGCTCCAAGTGATAAATCTATCTTCCTAGTTCAATTCCCCAAAGTCCACTTCCTACTTTATCTAAGATCAATCCAATTCTCACTTCTAACCTCTTACCGAATCTCTTTAATAATACTAACACAAAATAACAATGCAACACACTAAATCTCAAGCTCTCAACTCACTCACACAAAAATTGCACCAGAATAACAATAGATTAATCTGATTGAAAAGTGTAGAAAATGGTAGAATGAGCATCTCTATATATACTAAATTGTGGGCAATCAAAGGCTAAAAAAAAGCTAGTACTTTTACCACCTTTATATCCTCATGCAAAAAATCATCACACTAACTTACAGGTTTGCAACACATAACAGTCCTCACCATTCAAATGGTTCAATCGCCTTGTTTCAAGGGATAGCAAGACTCTTTTATTGAGTCAAATGAATAGCTAGCTTCTAAGAAAGTTTCCTATTTGGTTTATATATATTGAATTCCTTCTTTATTGCTGCCAACTCTACATTACCTGAGTTTATGCATATCTATAGGTTTAAGACTAATTCAACAATGTATGATTCATTTTTTTCCTTTGATTTATGCCTTGTCCAAAAGCATTTGACTTATTCTTAATGCTATATGCTTTATGCACAGCTTTTAACTTGGGCAATTCAATGTATACGGCAACACTTTATGTGCTTATACTTTTCATTATCCTCCTCCTATAATCGCTTAGCTTATTAGTTTATCTTTGAATTTTCCAAAAGACTTATATTCTACACTTTATCTTATGCACTCTAGTTTATTCTAGCGCATTTACCAATATGAAACTTTTTCCATATTATTATTAATATATATTATTATAACTCATATAATATATATATTAATGTATATATAATTACATTCATATGTTTATCAATGCATTATTTGTCAATTTTATTATATATACACGATTATATATATTTACATATTTATATATATATACATACATACATATATACATATTAAATTAATATATACACATACATATATATTAATATATATATTATATATTTTCTTATAAATATATATATGCATGTACGCTAATATGTATGTTTATACATATATAATAAAATATGCACATCCAAATATATATTACCACATATGACTACCTATTCATCAATCAACAAATATATATACCAAATGTATATATACATATACATAAAATATATGTTCAATCAGTATTTCAATGCATATGATGTATCCATGCATGGGTACACATAAGTATTCGTACTTTTGTATAGGCATGCACGTATACATTTATTAAGCATGAGTTATCATTTTACACACACGCACACATATTATATATACATTCTATATATAATCATCCATTCACATAAGCACACGAAGAAGAACTTAAACTCAATATTGAGATTCAAACATGTTATTCAACCAAAGAAGCAATCATGAAATCAAAGATCAAAACCAAAACCATAATCAATCAAAGACGACCAAACAACCTTTCCAATTTATCCAAGACTTCAACCAGGGCTTACTTACCAAATCCCAATTTAACTTGACTCAAATTAATCAAACTAGGGTGTGAGTGTGTGTATGCTTAGTTAGGCTCATTAAGGGTTACCAGACCAAGCTCCTCTCCTGAGTGATACTACCCCTCTTGTACCTGAGGGATTGACTCCTTCCTGCATCCAATTTAGTACATCACAAAGGTAGTTAGTCGTTCACATTGAATCCATTTGCATCATAAATAATTTGCATCATCAAAGCATTAAAGTATTCACATTGCAATACATATTATTTCATCACATTTCATTAGTATAAAATATAATCATTCCTTCAAAATCAATAACATCTTAATGCATATTTCAATATTTCATTCACCTATTGAACATATTAAGGTCATGATTTACATTTATCAACATATTTACTCATGAAGGTAAAAGTAACTTGGTAACTATGAGACAAGGTGTAACATAAATCTCCCCTTGTGAATCATTATCCGGGAGATGATTTAAAGTGTCAAAAAATATAGATAAATTGAATAAGGTTTTACTTTCAATTTTAACATCATGCAAGAAATAAGTAAATATCTAAATAATCTTCCCTCATTGCATGACCTTTGCACTCTCATCCTTCATGGACCTTGCATTGGGTGACTCTGCTAATGCATGGGAATAACTTGTGTGCTTTACACATACTTTCTCTCCAAATAACTATTCATCATAATTATATTAGGATCAAATTAATTTATGTACATCATAAGTATAATAGTAACTATATCCTATATGACACCTATACCATAGTGGCTGGAAAAATATGTTCTCCTTGGCTAATACAATTATCCTTAGTGCAACCCAAATAGAAAAGGAGTGTCGGTGTATTGGTGGGTCCCCATCCTTTCCTTTGGTTTCCACACCACCAGATAACTCAGAAGCCAAGACCGTCTGTGTGATGTCCTCGAGTGGGCCCCTAGCGGAAGGTGACATAGGTCTGTCTGCGTGGTTTGTCCCAGCCACGTGTCTGGGGTCCTCGTCAGCGAGGCCTGTCCTGGGGTTGCCCCCTTAACGCGAGAAGGTGTCATTCACTACGAGTCCGGGCTTTTGGTGCAACGATTACTAACTTGGTATCAAAGCCGGAGGTCTCGAGTTCGAGACCCGCAGAGCGTGGTGGGTTGTGATGTCCTCGAGTGAGCCCCTAGTGGAAGGTGACATAGGTCTGTCCGCGCGGTTTGTCCCAGCCACGTGTCCGGGGTCCTTGTCAGTGAGGCCTGTCCTGGGGTTGCCCCCTTAACGTGGGAAGGTGCCGTTCACTACCAGTCCGGGCTCTAAGTTAGTAACCGTTGCACCAAAAGCCCGGACTGGTAGTGAACGACACCTTCCCACATTAAGGGGGAAACCCCAGGATAGGCCTCGCTGACAAGGACCTCGGACATGTGGCTGGGACAAACCATGTGGACAGACCTACGTCACCTTCCACTAGGGGCCCACTTGGGGACATCACAGTCTATCACTGACACTAATATTTACCTTTAGTAAAATGATACTACCCCTTGACTACTATCAATTTCGAGCATATTAGTACTACTTATTGACTTAAGCTTTGTAAATTTTTCTTGATCATTTCTATCTGTTATTCCATTTATGACAATTTTTTTGGTCTAAGGGTAATCATATTTATGAGATTCTCCCTACTTATAGGAATTCAACCCCTTTTCCAAAAATGGATCGAATTTCAATGGTAGAAGTTTATCGTAATAAATCCTCCAAGATTTGATTTATCCCTTTTGCCTAACTGGCTAACTTAAAGTAATAAATTGAGCATTCATTCAATTGAATTTTTCCAACAAGGTGTTCATCATTTACATGAAACCTTGATGCTACTTGTGTGTCCCCTTCTGAGATCATTAAGCAACTTCTTTACACAATTTTTTATTTAGGACTGATATTCTATAAATCAAAATTTTCCAATCAATTTTTGTTTACCTTGCTAAGGCTATCCACCATAACATTATGCCAGTTTCATCGACATAGATAGATCAAAACTATTCAAATGATCAACCACTTCCTCTCTGGAATTTCCTAGGAGTATACAAGTCATGCCAATGATGACATCTTGTCTTCATCCTCTGACATACTGGAAAAAAATTTGCTACATAACTTGCAACATCTTACTTTGTTTCCTTCCATATTATAGTGGTTCCTCATCTGACAAATAATTTTGTTCTACCCAAAATTTTGGGTGCATAGGTTCTTTCTCCAATTCATAATAGTCCATCCTAACTAAGTGAGAACTCTTCCATGGATTTATGCCACATTTGATTCTCAAAATTATAATGATTTGATATTATTGCAGATATATAACTCCTTCATCCTAGGCATTGATAGCTTGGCTTTATTTCGTCCTTTAATCATTTTTGAACTTGTAATTTGATTTTCAGCTCAATCTATCTCTTCTGGTGATCATTTATATTAGTTGAGTATCAATCCTCATTACATATGTTGTTTTGATATTATCTTCCAAAAGATATCAAAAATTATTACATACTTAGTTTTCCAAGCATGAACATTTCACAATAACTCAAAATCATGAGTACATATAAATCTTCCCTTTTCCTATTCCATAGGTGATAATCTTTCCTTTCCTAAATAAGAATAACACCTGATCTTTTTCAAAGTATCAATTATAATAACATTTTATCTTCCAAACCAAATACGTATAGAATGGTGTCATAAATATTTCTATCTCATGAGTCTAAATCTTTTGATCTTTCTAATATCTTTCATAAATAATTCTAATACCTTAACCCTTTTAATTTTACCATCCTTATTGTGGTCATTGATTTCAAGACTTCGGTTAAATATTCTCTCCTACTGGAGATACAACATTAGACCTTGTTGAAAAGGGTACCTATCGGAGTAAATCTACTCTCCCTCTTCCCCCCTTAGTGTTTCCAAAATATTAGATCACCTTAAACTTGAACTCTTAACAATCATGATATGCCTTCTCCAAATTGATTGAATTGGTTTAGCATTCATTGTTGTTGGATTTTAATAGTTGGCTGAATATTACTTTCCTTTCTTACCCTCCAAGGTATGCCTTGAATATACTTTTCCTTTTCCAAAATTGGATTCATCATCGCCTTCTAATAACTCAAAATCATCCGTTGGATCTATAGTAATGATATCTAATGAAGAAACAACAAATTTTCTAGCTAAGAGATACTCTAATATTTCATTCCAATTTTTTTTTCCATGTATACTATTAGCCTTTTAACCATATTCAATTTCCCATTGATTCATCTAAGGATCTAAACATAAGTTTACTTTCATTAATAAGTTGATAAGTTTAATTTTTACTTCAACCTAACTATGCTCTTACTAAGGATTTTTCCAAATTGTTTAATTTACTTTCCAAGATTTTTACTTTGCAATCATTTTCCAAATAATTTTGTCCAAGTTCTTGGTAGTTCCACTTTCTCATAACTTTAGAAACTCTAAGGTTATTCGATTTATTTTTCCTATTTTCAATCAGAACTTCAAATTGACCTTGCATATTCTGGTTGGTGGAATCATGTTGGATTTCATCTTCTCCTTTTTACCTGTTGTTTCCCTTTTTTGACCAATCTAGGCTCTTAACTTTTATTCTAAAGTGCCAAATTTCACTCTTGATTCTTATTATCATTGCAATATTTTAACCTTGTACCGAATCGGGTTGGTCAAGAGTTATCTTGCCTCTTGGATACTTCACAAAATGTTGAATTTCTACTTTGACTAAATTTCCAATTTATGCTAACAATTAGTTCCTTTTCATGAAACACATTTATAGCTTCATAATATCCTTACTTAATCCAAAATCCTTTTCTCTTCTCATCTACATGTTGCTAACAATAAGGAAGATTACTCCAATTCTTTCTATCCCTTAGAGTCATTTTAAACTATTTCATAGGGTAAAGGTACTCATTGGTAATCCTCCATAACCTTCCTACCGAACCTAGTTGCATAATCTTCCACAATCCAAAGGTGTATCTTAATGAGTTGTTGGTTTAGGAGTTTTCAACTCCAAGGATGACTCTTCCTAGTCCCAAATTCAAACAAGTTTTCAAGAAACATAACTTCCTTTTTGTTTCCCTTTTTTTCTTCTCCTCTTGCAATCTTGGCATAAGAACCTTTCATCAATTAAGTTTCGATAAGGTTTACATTTCACTTACGAAATGAGCTCATAAGTTCGAGTGTTGAACCTGGTAGCTCTAGTACCACATGTACCATGCCCATTGTTTTACCCACTAATTTTTCTATGTTTTAACCCACAAGTTAACAAATATAGAAATCAAAATTTTATTTTCTAATGCACTCTAGTCACAAAAAATGTATCCCTTCTACTTGTCTTGGCTTTTTTGAGCTCTCCTTATGAGTTAGGCTTAGTGTTGCCTTGATTTAATGTTGTAATGTGATTGACACATTCACATTAGGTTTTGGGCCCTTGTGAACTAATGGATTTAAATGGCACCTTGATAAAGTGTTGTAATATACTTTCACACTTTTCTAAGGTCTTATCAACCTAATAAACCTATTTTTAATCAAAATTAATCTTGATCTTTCCTTATTTGGGGTGTTGTAAAGTGTTGTAACACACTTTCATACTTCTCTAGGATTGTCATTAATAATTGGGCTTTCTTATGCTTTAATTGGCCTTATTTTGCATCCACAAGCCTCATTTATTACATCTTTTCAAGGATAATATTGACACCAATCATTAGCCAATCATAATTTAGGTGTTTTAGGTTTGAGTGGCCCAAATTTATTAATCTAGGATTCATTCGCCATCTTGGGTGAATGAGTCCCACTTGGATCTTTTGGCCTCGAACCTGGTTTCAGACATTTCTAAGCATTTTTAAAAATGGTCCCAAAAATTAAGCCTAGTTGGACTCATTCGCCACCTTGGGTGAATGAGTCTCGTGTGGCTCAAAATCAAAATTAATTCAAATTCTTTGTGGAATTTTATTCTCCTAGATCTGATGTCATCTTGTAGTGTTGTAATTCTGGGAATTCTTGCATAATTGAGTATTACAAGGTTCTTTCACTCATTTTGACCTAATACTTTTGTGAGAGCATTCATACTAGCATAATTGAGTTTAAAAGAGCATTCAAGAGCATTCAAGGGTAGATTATCAAGCATTTAGAGAATTCTTCATGCATCATGTTAACAATTGTGATGTAGGGTTTATGATTCAAGCAAGTATTTCGTTCAAGATCAACTTCATTCAAGCAAGGATAAGATCTACATCCATTGCAGCCATCTCAAGCATATTTGTAGCACTTTATTACAAGGGTTTGGTGAGTTGCAACATTTTCATTTGTTCATTCTTCATTCTCCATTCCTATTTGATTTCATTTCAAGGTTTAATTACCCAAAAGGGATTTGACCAAGGAAAACCCTTATCCACTAACCCAACAACATTTTTCCCTCTCCTTTGTGTGTGATTTGTAGGTCTAGGTTGTAGATTTCCTAAGGATAAATATTGGAGAACTTTTTTCAAGAGTTCAAAGTTGTCAAAGTTGTCAACAAGCCTTGGAGAACCTTGGAGAAGACCTACAAGTTGCAAATCAGAGATTCGAATCCAAAAGCTTGCTGAGGTAGATTGAGCAGACTAAGGAGAGAAGATTCATAATTTGAAGCTTCAGAAAAGCCTAACTGGACTGATTCGCCACTTCTAGTGAATGAGTACCTGTTCCAATCAATTTCTAGATTTTTATAGATTTAGATACCCATTTGGCAGATTCCTATTCTCACATAGTTTTCCAGAATCTGGACTGATTCACTCAACTTGGTGAATGTGTCCCAATCCCCTTGAAGTCATATTTTCTAGTGTTCCAAATCTCCATCCAACCATCTCTAGATTTCCAAGTGCATCCATTTTGTTTTGTTTCATTCACTTTTGTAGGTTATTTAGTGTTGCATTGCATTCAACTAGGGTTTAGTGTTGCATATTGAATTTCATTGTCTTTTCCAAGTCTAAACTTGGTGGTGAACCCCTTATTAGATCATATTCAACCTTTAGGACAATCATATTGCAAGATCTCTTTCCCTTTTGCATTGAGATCTCTAGGGTTATCCTTGAGTGGAACCATCTTGAAAGTGGGCCTGATAGCACTTAATCACCAAACAAACAAAACCCACCATTTTTAATAGGTTCCATTTTGGTGAACCCGCTTTTAGAACATTATAATTCTGATTTCGAGTGCATAATTTCCTAGATTTGGCTTGCATTAACATTGCATTAGGATTTGCATTGGTTAACTTGCATTCTAGGGTTTCAAATTTTACATTAGTGAAAGCTCATATAGCTTGCATTTTTGCATTTAATTTCATTGAAAACCATTCAAAATCTACATTTGCATCCTAGATACAAATCATAAAACATAAAAAGCATAAAATTCAATTGAAAAAAAATATTTAAAAAAAAAAAAGAATCCCTACTGGCTCAATTGCCACCTTGGGCGAATTAGTTCCTCTACATATTCTGCATTGCATTTTCTAGCATTCAAAGTTCAGTTTATGAGTTTTTGTTTTTTTATTATTGCCTTTCTATTTATGTTTCTCAAATTTTTATTAGAAGCATTTCATTGTTCTTAGTTTACATTGCATTTGTATTCACCTTGCATTTATTAGCCCTTGCATGAGTATTTTGTGTCATATTGCTAATTCTATAGTGAGATGAAGTTCGAGACTCATGTAATCTCGCGATAGCACAATCGTTGTGGATCTTGGGTTGTCTAGCTCTTTCACTCCTAGTATTAACACTAGTACACTAGGTATGGACAACACCTTTAACAACTCTTTTCCTTCAATTAGTACACAAGTTGAAACAAGGAATGATAGTGTCCCACAAGAAAACATAATTCAAATTCATGAGGACCTAGAAAACTTACAACATCAAGTGCAAAATGACAACATTTCACATACTGCCATACCTACTATAGATAACATTCACCGCATGCTTGAAAGTGAAGATGGGCTTGACCTTGTGAAAAACATAGTTCAAATATTTGGAAAACACATCCCCTCAACCACTAGTTGTCCTTTACCTACAAGCAATGTCACAAGCCAACGAGGAACTCAAATTCCCCCTCCCACAACAATTGCCTCGATACCTACCTATACCAATCCTCAAGTCACAACAACAATGCAACAAACTAGTAATGTGATTCATTCCTTGGGTATTCCCACTAGCATCCCTATTTCCTATGTGGCATCACATGTCATATCTCCCACCACCTTACCACCTATAAGCATCCATTTCACTTGTTCTTCAAACACATACACTCCTTCACCATTTTCACTTCCATCTCATAACACAAGTAATGATCCTCTCATAAACCAACTTTTCCAAACCATTTCATCCTTTCAAAAGAAATTTTCCACCATAAACCAAAATCAAAATGGCCCATTCTCCTTGGAGATATTGCAAACATTGATGCCACAAGGAGTAGAGGTGTCTAGATTTGAGAAATATGGAGGGAAGGGAGATCCTTCTAACCATGTTAATTCTTATACCACATTGTGTAGTTACTTTTTCCTTGATGATAAACTCTTGGCTAAGCTCTTCCCTAGGTCATTGAAAGATACTGCCTTGGAATGGTTCTCCTCTTTACCAAATAACTTAATTTGTTGATTCAACGAACTTGTTGATGCATTTGTAAACCATTTCCAAGTGCATATGACTCCTAAGATGACCTTGGTTGATTTGATGAGATGTAAGCAAAAGGAAGAAGAAAATATAATTGACTTTATCTCATGATATTAATCACTTTATTCCCAAATCGATGTCAAGGTCCCCAACCCTCACCTTCAAAATATGTTCATAGAAAATTTGTTAAGAAAGATTGAAGACAATCTCACCATGATGAAATTCCCATCCTTCATGCACTTATTTACTACCCTTCATGATTATCAAAATTTGGTTAGTAGTTGAGAGACAAAGTCCACTTCTAGATGAATTGAGAAATATGAGCCCGCACACCAAAACAATTCCCAAACTTTTAGAAAATAAAATAAAGGGTTCCTTCAAGTTAATCGCCCCCAACAAACAACTCAAAATGTCAATAACCAAGTAGCTTTTGTTAGAGCCACAATACCCTTTAGTTATGGGGACCTGAAAAGACAATTCACTCCCTTACCTGATACCCTTCATAACATAATCTCCCAACTTTTAGAACAACAAATGATTACCTTGCCTCCCATCAAATCACCTGATCCTACTAAACCTTTACCCCTGAGCTTTAGATGAAATTATTACTGCCACTATCACTGAAAAAATAGACATGACATGAAACATTGTAAGCATCTTAAACATCTTGTGCAAGACCTCATTGATTCCAGTCATCTTTCTGTTGTAGGTGTTAGTGATCAAGGAAATAAGTATGTTTCCCCTCATAACCAAAATTTGTAAATTTTCACCAACCCCATGCCAAAACATAGTATTTCATTTGTCAAATCCAGTGAAACTACAAAGAATGATGTGATGAATGTTGATACGGATGATGATAACAATGATTCTATTCAACACGACCCTATGGATAATTATCCTATGGATGAAATGGTAGGAGTGATACATGTCATTCCTCGTAAGGGCTGGACTAAAAATCCTCTTGACATTACTTTCTCCTCTAAGGATATACTTGAACATGCACCTGATGGTCCTCTTTACATAGCTGACCTTATCTATGACAAGCCCACTAATGGGATACTAATAGATCTCATCTGTGGAGAGAATGTGATCACTAAGGAATTTTTACTTTTTCATGAGCTCTATCAAGATATATATGATAAACTAAAATTATGGATCAAGACACAAAATGGTTTTGCTTGTCCTACGATGGGATCAATCACTCTTCCTTTACAAGTAGGACTGCAAACATTAGATGTCTCATTTTCCATCATCCTGCAGTCAAACCAATTTTGTGTGAAGCTAGCCTACCCATGGCTTCACTCCATGAAAGTTGTCCCTTCGGTTGTGCTTAAATGCTTAAAGTTTCTCTTTGAAAATGAAATATTCACCATCCATCATAGTGATTTTAACCCTTTGTCCTCCAAAGGAAACATTTCCTTAGATTCCTTTTGGCCCGAGCCTATGGAACCTATCAAACCAAGAGAAGACTTATTTTTCTTGTCCTATCAAAATTTTAAGGCAAAGAAGATAGTAGAATTGTTCCTCTGAAACATGTCCCCACCCACCATCGAGCCTACTATCCTTGATGAAACCATGCTTGAACTTAAAGAAATTCCAAACCACCAAGACCAACCTAAGATTGAACCTTCACCTACCTCCTACAAACGACCAAGAGATAATGAAAACAACCCCGTCACACCTCCTAGAATAAAACAAGTGTACAAAGTCAAAGAGAAAGTGGTCGAACAACCTCTCATGGTTCCTTCCATTCCTCCCCTTAGGGAAGAAAGGAAACCTATGGTTGATCAACCCACTCCTACACAAATACAAATTGAAAAAAAAATAGAGGTGCTAGAGAGCGTAGGTGTAGAAGTCATGCCCTTGCTCACAAGTTACATGAAGAAGTAAACAAAAAGAATCAAGATTCAAACTTGACTGAAGCAATGCATCATGACTCTACCCCTACCCCAAAACAAAATAATCCAATACAACAACCACAAAAAGAGTTGAAGCCTTCTTTGGATATTATCATTCAACCTCCTGTTGTGATCAATTTGGATGATGATAATGAGGTTGCTAAAATTGATGAAGAGGTGCATAATGAATTGAATACATTGTTTTCCTCTTCCATGAGCTTTGATGACAAATCTCATACAAAGAGTGTTGAACCTGGTCTTGGCCCTAGTTCAACACTTTCAATTATCCCTTTGGCTAGTTGTTCGCCCGTGGTATACAATGAACATGATTGGGATGTGGATGACTTGCTCATAGCTTGACTTGCATGTGCCTTACTAGTTTTTTGCATTATTTATTTTTCATTTTCTTTTGTGTGATTTCATGTGCGTGATGTGATCCTGTTGGTGTTTTTTCCCACATAGAAATTGTAGATCTCTAAGAGGTAGCCAACCCCTATCAAGGATAACTACAACAACTAGTGGCCAACTAATGAGAGTTAGTTGTGGACTGAACTCCCCTACACTTTTGGCTCTGTAGGACCAAGGTGGGTAAACCTAAATGTGTTCATAAGAATACCTCATCACTAGTAAGAACACTTCCTGTATACAGATCACAATTCCTACACTCTCAGAGGGATAGTCATTATTTCATGGTATTGGCAAACCAGAGAATGATTACCAGTGCCGAAGAGCAACAGAATCGACCCACTTACTATGAGAAAATACCTCCCGAAGGAAGACAAGGTTTTAACAAGTGTTTATGTTCAGTATTTGGATTACCGTGCTTAGAGCTTACAGTCTTAAACCAAAAATAATGCTACAAGCATTGTTCAGTGCCTCATCCATTGGGCAACGAAGTCATATAGAATAAAATCCTGATACAATGAACTTATCTTCATATAGCGTTACCATCATGAGATATTTCAGTACACTAAAACAATACTTCTTCAAGAATCCTGAGCATATACAACCATGAACATGTAATTGATTCTTCAAGCATTTGATCAACTTCTTAAGTTAAAGCAAGAAAAACCTAACTACACTTTCAAATAATTATTGAAACTGAATGGAGGAACCCTTGATAATTCCACTCATAATCCATGGCACACACACAGGAGAGTAACCATCTTAATTTTATAGATTTCTTTCGATATCAGTAAATAAAAAAGCATATCATACTAATCTGTATACAAATTTCCCCTCGGGATGATTTTCTGAACAAAATTTTCATGACATTTCAACCATAAGATTGACTGTACAAACTTCAAAGCTTCGGACCCCAAAATTCCTGACTCGACAATGAGCTATGAAATCTCCCTTATATATTAGGAGAGCAACAAGCATTAGGCTACATTTGTCGATACAAAATTGAATTTCAACTCAAAGTGAAATTCAAATTTACATTCCTTATGATTAGATAACATCATGCATGATCGAAGGAATCAAAATGGTTACACAGTAACCAACCGGAGAACAAAATCGTGCAAAGCACATGCACGTCCACATCCATAGGAGAAAACAAAAAGCAAGAGAAAACACGTCCAACCAACCCGCCACCACTCACCATCAAGAGAACACACGGCCCCGGTATAGGCAACCACTTCGAGTTCGTGCTTGCGACAGTGACAGAACCACCTCTCTTTTACCATCCTTGTGAGCATCACCCCTGACAACTGGACCTAGTGCCTATGCAGTTATTGGTTCAATTGCCAGAACCTCCTTGTCAACTCCCAAGAGTTCAGTCAAAGTAGCCAAGTAACACCGATAATCCGAATCGGTGTTAGATTCATCAGAATCCAAAATGATCACCGAGGACAAATAGTGCACTGGCTGCTTTTCAGTGTTTCGTATAGCACCCCTGGGCATAGTGGGTGTCACAGGCTCCATCATGACTGGCGACCCCTGGGATCTTAGCCTCACGCTCCTACGCTTGATTGATTTATCCATGAAAGAAATAGAGCTCTACAACACACAGGAGAAGAAACCTTCCTACACACAGATACAAGAAGATGCAATGTTGATCACATACAACTCAGTCAACACTTATAAAATAGCCCAGCATGTAGGGTAAAATTATTTGAAGGCAATTCAAGCATTCAAACAGTTAGTGACCAAGATAACTATGAATACCCTCAATAGGACAACATTGTTCACACGCCGAAGGAAATCAGGTGGAGATCCTTTGGAGAAGGAAAACCCATGCCATTAATGACACAAGCAACAACCAAGCAATACATGCCATGCAGACAACTCACACACCCCTTCTTGAAATTGAACCGCCAATTTGGACCACACTGTAGCAATACGGAGGGCAGAGATCAAGTCAATGGATGTTGACAATCCACCTCGACGCCCTTAGAAAAAATATCCAATTAAAACCCTCAAAAATAGTAGATCTGAACCGCACAGTGGGACCCACATAGTCCCATTGGCAAGGAAAGAAAAGCCACGTGCCACACCCTCGCAGACCTCGCAACACCCTCCCGGATATTTACTCTGCTCGTGCGAGGTGTGCAAAAAACCATAATTACCCTGTTATTAATGGCCATCACCAGTGAAAAGACGACCCCACGTCATATCCAACACCTCGGGAAGAAAACCCACTCATCCATTCACGTCAGATGGTGACATCTCGCGAGCCTCGCACCACTTTGGTGATGCTAGCAGGAAAACCCGCGAGGTCGGCGAGAAGCGGCCGAGATCCAATCCTATGATCAGATAGTTCATCAAGCTTCAAATAGAACATCCAAGTGGAGCCCACATTGAAATTCCCGGCAGTGTAGAACATAAGCCATCATGTCAAAAGACCAACGAATTAGGTGAAACGGGGCCGGTAAAGCACGACCCGAGAGGGATAAAACCTCACTTAAGTGACCAGTTCCCCTAGGCAGCAGGTCACCGTTAAAACATGACAAGAGGGTTTCAAAAGGTCGGTAATCAAAGTTACCATGAGTAACTTTGAAACCCTAAAACCCCAACTTCAATTTTCTCAAAAAATTGAAGTCCCGTCAGATCCCTCGTGACATTTTGTTTGATACTCTCTCTCTTTGTGACATTCCTCTGTGTACCTTCATTCTTCTCTATGTCATAAATCTTTTACTTTTTCGTTTGTCTTGTGTTTTACTTTTGGGGATGACGCAAGGCATTGAGACATTCATGCCTCTTCCATGTTGACCCAAAAGGCTTTTTCTTTGTTTTCACTCTCTTTGTGTCATTCTTCCAATTCTATGTGTATTTGGGGAATGATGATAATTTTGAGCTCTCTCTTAAAAACATTATAGCAAGAACAAACTGACCCCAAATCCATAGACCCCTTATGTGTTTGGTCTTTTCATTTTTGGGGAAACCCCTCTCTTTTATTTTCTCTTACATGACGTAGAGTTACTTGGAAACATATGACTTGGAATAGAGATTTCCAAGTTGGCTCTCATGTATTCTTTAGTGTTTGCAGTTATCATTTGCTACTTTAAATTGATTTCTCACAATATGGTGTTTAGCAATTTCTTTAAAGTGGGGGCATACATTGGCATTATTCTTTTGCATTTTCCTTTTTCATGGTTCATCGTGTAGTTTTCTTATTTAATACGATGTATTTTTTTCTTTGTGTATGATATTGGGTGCGATTTCCTTCAAGAGAATGATCTCTCTTAGCTATTGCATTCCTCTTAGTGGCTTGATGTGACACACTGCATCCCCTAAGTTGTGAATTTTCTATTCTTTGATTGGTCCTCTCTTAGAGACATCAAGCACAATGTTCCCTAAGTTAAAGACCTCACATGAACTAAGCAAGAGTCGTTTGAATGTTCCTTATTGTTCATTTGTAGTTATATGGCCATCTTGCATAATACAACTTGCATGCCTATAGATCCATCATGTTTGTTCATGAGCTCCAAGAATATGAAGTTTTTCTTGTCTCATGAAGCTCGAAAACCAGTTTTTATGTGACACCTTATTAAAGTTATCAGGAGGTATAACTTTGGTATGGTTTGAGTAGGAAGCCTAACCAAGGCATGACTTTCCCCATAGCCACTTGCATGTATGTGTGAGTGCATACCAAACATGAGAGTATGTTTATCACCATCTTAGACTTCTCACCCAATAGACACCCAGGAGTTTCGTAGCCATAGAGTGAGTATTCATTTAGGTAAGTGCACCAATCTGTGACACAATTTTGGTGCCACTTAAATAAAAAGCCACAAATAGCTTTCAAACCCTCATTTCTCTTCAACCCGTGGCTTGACTTGGAGGATTTGAGGTCTGCAACTCGCGCTCGCCAAATCTCTTCCATTGTTTGCATCCTTAGCTTGCGATTTTCCACGAGGATTCTACCAACACATTGGAGAGGTCAAAGATTGCAAAGAGGTATGTATTTTTATTCTATTTATTTTGAATTTGATTTAGAATGCAAATTTAAATAGGTTTTTATAATAAAAATTTGTTACGATTCTCAAGGAATGAATCTCCACCTTGAAACATTGAGAATTCACAATCACCCCCTCACGAAGAGCCTCCTATACAAGAACAACCTGAAACCCCTCCATCAATTCATAGGCATCCTCAAGGAACACAAGAAAATATTCAAAAGAAAATATTTCTCCTAGTTTTGTAGCACCTTCTCCTTTTTTCCCTCACTCCATGAGTGTCTTTATCTTTAGTTTTATTCTTCTTCTATTTTGTTAATTTTAGACTAGCTAAAAATAGATCCCATAACAACCTTTTCATAATCCTTTCAATCACATAAATAATGTTTCCAAGGGTTGTTTCCATTCTCTTCATCTTATCTTGGTAGTTTTTTGCATCCATATTTTTATCTCGATTTTCCATCCTTTCTTGAAATTCAATTAACTATGTTCTTTCAATGTCCATAATGTTGCAAGTATGAGCAGATTGGTGTTTTCATTGATGTCAACAAGCTTGTGTTGTCATTGGTGTCAACTGTATGAGAAGGAGTTTGTTGTAAGGATGTGCAGTTGGTATTGAGTTGGTGTTCTCCCTAATGACGCTTTGATTGGTTGAATTATGTTATCATTAGTAAGGTACTAGTGTCAACCTCTAGTGTTTCTTTGATAAGCTTATGGGTAAGTGCACCAATTTGTGACACAATTTAGGTACCAAATTGAAAAAAAATTCAAAAAAATCCCGAAATAAACCATTTCGCGCACGCCAAGGTAAAGTAGACATAAAACTCAAAAATCGGGTTTCAAACCCTCATTTCTCTTCAACCTGTGGCTCGAGAAAGAGGATTTCAGGTCTACAACTCATGCTCACCAAATCTCGTCCATTGTTTGCATCCCTAGCTTGCCATTTTCCACGAGGATTCTGCCAACATGTCGGAGAGGTCGAAGATTGCAAAGAGGTATGTATTTTTATTCTATTTATTTCGAATTTGATTTAGAATGCAAATTTAAATAGGTTTTTATAATAAAACTTTGTTCTAATTCTCAGGGAATGAATCTCCATCTCGAAACATTGAGAATTCACAATCACCCCCTCACGAAGAGCCTACTATACAAGAACAACCCGAAACCCCTCCATCAATTCATAGGCATCCTCAAGGAACACAAGAAAATATTCAAAATTAAATTGAAAACAATAAAAGAGACATTCAACAATTAATTGGAAGATTAATCAAGCATGTTGAAAGCCACCCTTATAGGAGAGGGATTGTTGAATCATTGAAGTCAATTGTAACCCATGTAGGAGAAATGAGCGAGCAAATAGTTTTTTGGTAAAATAAGAGGCATGAGTTGAGACAATTTTATGCTAGTGGTTTGTCATATGCAGATGTCAAAAAACAAAAATTAGCAAAGCTGACTTGTGTGCCCTATTTATAGACCCGAGAACCAGTGAAACTTGGTCTCATGCATGCAGGAGGTTCCCCATCCATTGATGCCACAATGAGTTAATTAAAAATAAATTTTGGGAGCGGTGGTGGATGGTATTTGACCAACCTCCATGCAATAACCATGAGGTGCCACAATACTTTTTGAGGAAACTCTATTGCAAGTTTGTCCTCAATAAAATGCTAAACTATTTTGACATCTTATAATTTCAGTGTAGAGGTGGGGGCTCCACACATGATAGACCTGCTACACGATGTAATCCATAGCTGGCACCGAGACCCCTGTCCAGACCCATGGAGTATTTTGTCGTTCCCTCCAGTGTTAAGGATAGTGCAGAGGTGGACACGTTGAAGTCGATTGAATTACTCACCTAGACCATTTTACAGTGTGTGAGTCCTCTAGTAGAGCCTAGTGTGGAGGAGATGTGTAGGCCCCAAGCTCCACCCCACCATTGTGTTGCTTGTGGTGTTCTTTGCACATATGATTATCAGAGTGCTTGTGATGCAGCTATACAACCTACATTAGTCGCAGAGGTGATGGCTTTCACATATGATATTCTAAATGATAGATCGGCATTGACACTCAGGTAAAATTTAGCAAGTTATTTTAATGTTGTTTATTAAATTATATTTTGAAATTTAAGAATAACTAAATTAGTAGAATTTTGATATGATGAAATTTTAGGGTTGGACTATTCATGAGGCATGCTCTATTCCTACAAACCCTTATACATTCTCGATGATGAGTCCATAGGTATGCAACTAGTATTAAATATATTGTTATTGCATTTGAACAATTGAATGTTATATTTGAATGTTTGTCTCATAACATGCTTTGGATTTCAAATAGTTTCCTAGTGCACCTTCTTCCTCCACACCTCACAATTCATATCCTCAAACAATTTACACTCAGGTAGCCTTTATTCATTAATGGTGTTGTAAAAATATGTTAGCTTGTTTTCATAATTTTGCGTATATACAAATCTAAAAAATTGATGAGAAACACAAACATTGCATTTGTATTCCTTGATCGTGTCACATTATCTTCTCCTAATTCATTTTTTTGTCCTTTATTCCTTCCTAATTCCATACCATTAACATTTAATAGTTCACCCTATTTTCCATGATCCCCTCCAAATCCATCCCACTAATATCATCTAGTCCATGCTATGTGTCATTATTTCCTTCTACTCCCATCTTATTGTACCCATTATTATTTCACCCTAGATGTTCCATGATCCCCTATGTTCCACCCTATGTTCCTTTATATCATCGTCTGTTATACCATCTTTATCCACATTTCATCCTAGATAACTCTTCTCTATTATTGCTACACACAGGTCAAGTTCGCACTTTGTGTACTATAGTCAAACCCTAGACACCTCCTAATTCACCCTATGTTGAATTATTCCCTAGTAATTGCATCCCATTAACCTCTAATTTTCCACCCTATATTTTGTTATCCCATCCTAGCTCATCCCATCAATCTATACTAGTCCATCCTATGTTCCATTAATCCCTTCTATTCCCATACCATTACCCTCTCTTATTTCACCTTATATTCCATTATCACCTCTTGTTCTTTATATTGATACCTGAAATATTGTTTCATTTGCAGTTGTTGACATCAGACAACCCTAGTGATGTTGGTGGCAGGATGGACCATGGAGTTGCTGCAGCAATAGCCAGTTCTGATCCATTGAGAGAGGTATGCAATAGATTAGTCGATTTGACATTATATTTTCTCTTTTATGGTCTATTATAGAAAATTTTCATGATACTTGTTTGTAGTTTAATTTCTATCTTGATGGTTGCTACAGGTGGTTGTCACTCCATATCATGGATGTGGTGATGTTGTAAATGTGCATGATGACTATATGTATGCGGTAAGTGATTATATATTTTATTATATGTCATCCATAATTCAATCTCTATGTATTAAAATCTTTACTTTTTATTGTATCAGTTGAAGGTCCAGAGTGAAGAGAGGAGGACTAGCGAGCGTGTTTAAAAGACAAGAGAATCAATAGTCACTCCATCCAGCCGAATTTCACAGGCAGCACAGGATCTATTTCCTTCCCCTAGAGGGAAATGAATATGTATTAGGGTTGTTTGTTGTATGCCTATGTGGCATTTTGGAACATATGTTTTGTACTATCGATATATACGTGACATTTTATATCCATATGGATCCTTTGTACTAAGCCTATATAGTTTTTTTGGATATATTGTATATAATTTTATCAATATATATAATTGTATAGCCTTTCGGCTTTTTGATTAAAGAAAATATTATTTTGCTACTGCCATTCTTGAATGATATTATCATGCGTATCATGTAAATTGTATGCTTGAATCTTGTAGGCATGGATTTTTTTTACATCTAATGCTTAATTAATTACTGTCGATTGCTCAATAAGCCCCATCTAAAGCATTGTGTAAATAAGCTCCATTCTTTGTGGTTTGTATCCTTTGGAATGCTTCAATTACTTGTGCCACTTATTCACATGTATGCTTCACTTATTCACATGTATACTTAACCTATATTGTGTGTATTCACATGTATGCTTGATGATTCCAATGCATAGCAACAAAAATCTTTTGGGGAAAACTTTGACAAACCAAAAGTATGAGTTTTTGAGAAATTTGGGAAAAATTGTAGAACAAGAGATAAAAAAAAAAAAAAATTGAAAATTGAAAGGTATTTCCATAGCACATAGAGATATAGAGAGCAAATAAAATAAATATTTTAACTAATGAATTGGGAAAAATGGATTTTTGTAGTTTATATTCATAGCGTTGATTACATTGCATTGCACATCTTTCAAAGTCAAAGCATTACTTCACTTTGCATAACTAATAACTAGATGTTGATAGATGACAAAATTTCAATTTCAATATAGTTTGTGCAAATTCAACCTAAGTAGTTATGCAATTTATTCACATTGCATAACTAATAACTAGGAGCAGCTGCCAATTGCATTTTCTTATCATGGCATTCTATGAGACCAAATTTCTTTGAGGTATTTTTTAAAATAGTTCACTACCTTGTCTATGTTACCACATTTTTCATACATGTCTACCAAAGAATCTTGTCAAATAGCTCACTGCCTTGTTGCTATGGCTAAAATTCTAAAACAAGTGATTTTGAACAAGCTATGGATGTTTCAAAAAAATATATCAAAAGCTAATAGTAAGCAATAGCATAAACAAGGCAGTGAATTGTTTTAAAAAAAGTATCAAATAAATGTGGTGATGGAATGCCATGACAAGCCATAGACAAGGCAATGAACTAGTTGAAAAGATTCCTCAAATAAATGTGGTCTCATGGTGATGGAATTCCATGACAATCAAATTGCTTTTGATTGTCATGGCATTCCATCACCAGGAGACCTCATTTTTTTGAGGAATTTTTTCAAAGAGTTCACTGCCTTTTCTATGCTACCACATTTTTCATACATGTCTATCAAAGCATTATATCAAACAGTTAATTTCCTTGATGCTATGGATACAACCCTAGAACATGTGCTTTTGAACAAGCTATGGATGCTTGGAAGAAATCTAGCAAAACATAATAGCAAGCAATAACATAGACAAGGCAATGAATTGCTTGAAAAAAATGCTTCAAAGAAATGTGGTCTCATGGTGATGGAATGCCATGACAAGCAAATTGCTATGGATTGTCATGGCATTCCATAACCATGAGACCATGTTTCTTTGAGGTATTTTTCAAACAATTCACTACCTTGTCTATGCTACCACATTTTTTATACATGTTTTCTAAAGAATTTTATCAAACAGTTCACTGCCTTGTGGCTATGGCTAAAATCCTAAAATGGGTGCTTCCAAACAAGCTAGATGGATGCTTGGAAAAAATCTATCAAAGCATAATAATAAGCAATAACATAGACAGGGCATTGAATTGTTTGAAAAAATGCTTGAAAGAAATGTGGTATCAATGTGCTTATCATGGCATTCCATCACCATCGGACCACATTTCTTTGAGGCATTTATTTCAAACATTTCACTAACTTGTCTATGCTATGACATTTTTCATACATGTCTACCAAAGCATTATTTTATCAATCAATTCACTACCTTGCTGCTAAGGCTAAAATTATAAAACAGGTGCTTTCGAACAAGCTATGGACGCTTGGAAAAAAATATCAAAGCATAATAGTAAGCAATAGCATGATGCAGAGCAGGGAAGCCTTCAATCAACTAAACAAAAATCCAACTGATACACCAAGCCTTTGTTCCTCCAAACCTTATCAAAGGTGATTCTCCTCAAACTTCACTATTTGTCTTGTAGGTTTGTAGACCCAACTTCTTCACCTTTTCTTGCAAAGCTTACTGCCAATAAATAAGCCACTCACCTTTTCAAACACCCTTTTAAGCCTTATATCACAAAAACACACCAGGTCACTTTCGACCAACACCAACAAAACAAGGCTACTACGCTGTCCTAATTAGCCAATTAGGCCAAATTTTCAAAGCAACTGTACTTAAAACTATCTTCCCATCCCAAATAACTATAGATAGTCATTTACCAAACCACAAAACCTCCAAATCCATAAAATCTAACCTGAGAATCACTCCTTTAAGCCCACTTTTACAAAACTCTCATTTTTAGCAAGTTTAGGGTGGGTTTATTGAAAATCCTATTCCCATAACTCATAACACCTTTCCAATGCATCAAACATGATTAAAAGAACCTGCACATGCTTAAAAGTCCCTCACAAACTGCTACCCCAAAGGATTTCAACCATTTCCACTCTTAAACCACTTAATTTCACCAAAACTCATCAAATTTCCAACTAGGGAATCACACCAAACCACTCAACTCGCCTCCCCTACTCCAAAAACCATGCATATATGTTCCCTACCCCTAATTATTCCATTCCACTGAGTTATAGTAGGATACAATGAGTGGAATGGCTAAAAAGTCATTTTTACACACTCAACTACTTGCATTTGACTACTTTTTCCCCAAGCGAGAATTCACCACCATGGGAAAACGCCTCTGAGATAGAAAAAAATGAGAGAGTTTATTGTAGAGGGTCCCAACATGATCCCATAGGCTCAAAAAAGAAGTTTTTAAGCATCACGGTGTCCGAATACGAGCATGTTGAAGTACACAGCCATTTTGCACTTTGGACTCTTAAGGGATTCTGTCAGTTGAACGTAGCTCAGAGCGATTCAACGTGTTTCAGTGCCAAAGAGGACCATGCCTAGCGTAAAATTACCCACCTGGATGCGTCAGGATAGTCTGTTTGGTCACACGAGTTGCAGAATGAAAGTTGCACCACTTTGCAACTTTCAACTACTTGCATTTGACAACTTTTTCCCCAAGCGAGAATTCACCACCATGATAAAATGCCTTTGAGATACAAAAAATTGACAAATTTTATTGCAGAGGGGCCCAACATGATCTCATAGGCTCAAATAAGAAGTTTCTAAGAGTCACGGTGTCTGAATATGAGCATGTTGAAGTTTGTATCCATTTTGCACTTTGGACTCTTAAGGGATTTTGTCGATTGAATGTAGCTCAAAGCGATTTTGTGTGTGTCAATGTGAAAGAGAACCATTCCTAGCATAAATGTACCCACCCGGTTGCATCGAGACAGGTCGTTTGATCACACGAGTTGCAGAATGAAAGTTGTACCACTTTGCAACTTTCAACTACTTGCATTTGACAACTATTTCCCCAAACGAGAATTCACCACCACGGGAAAACGCCTCCAAGATAGCAAAAATTGAGAGAGGTTATTGTAGAGGGGCCCAACATGATCCCATAGGCTTAGACAACAAGTTTCTAAGCATCACAGTGTCCGAATACGAGCATGTTGAAGTTCGCAGCCATTTTGCACTTTGGACTCTTAAGGGATTCTGTCAGTTGAACGTAGCTTGGAGCAATTCCATGTGTTTCAGTGTGAAAAGGGACCATTCCTAGCATAAAACATCGAGACAATCTATTTAGTCACACAAGTTACAGAATGAAAGTTGTACCACTTTGCAACTTTCAACTACTTGCATTTGACAACTTTTTCCCCAAGCGAGAATTCACCACCACAGGGAAATGCCTCTGAGATAGCGAAAACCGAGAGAGGTTATTGTAGAGGGGCCCAACATGATCCCATAGGCTCAGACAAGAATTTTATGAGCATCACAGTTTTTGAATATGAGCATGTTGAAGTTCGCAACCATTTTGCACTTTGGACTCTTAAGGGATTATGTCAGTTGAACGTAGCTCAGAGCGATTATGTGTGTTTCAGTGCCAAAGAGGACCATTCCTAGCATAAACTTACCCACCTAGATTCATTGGGACAATCCATTTTGTCACACAAGTTGCAAAATGAAAGTTGCACCACTTTGCAACTTTCAACTACTTGCATTTGACAACTTTTTCCCCAAGCGAGAATTCGCCACCACGAGAAAAAACCTCTGAGATAGCGAAAACCAAGAGAGGTTATTGTAGAGGGTCCCAACATGATTCCATATGATTAGATGAGAATTTTCTAAGCATCACAGTGTCCGAATATGAGCATGTTGAAGTTCACAACCATTTTGCACTTTGGACTCTTAAGGGATTCTGTCGGTGGAACATAGCTCAAAGTGATTTTGCGTGTTTCAGTGCCAAAGAGGACCATGCCTAGCATAAAATTACCCATCCGGATGCGTCAAAACAGTCCATTTGGTCACACGAGTTGTAAAATGAAAGTTGCCCCAGTTTGCAAATTTCAACTACTTGCATTTGACAAATTTTTCCCCAAGCAAGAATTTGCCACCACGAGAAAATTCCTTTGAGATAGTGATAACCGAGAGAGGTTATTGTAGAGGGGCCCAACATAATCCCATAGGCTTAGATGAGAATTTTCTAAGTGTCATGATGTCTGAATACAAGCATGTTGAAGTTCACAGCCATTTTGCACTTTGTACTCTTAAGGGATTATGTCGGTTGAATGTAGCTCGGAGCGATTTTGTGTGTTTCAGTGCCAAAGAGGACCATGCCCAGTGTAAATGTACCGACTCGAATGCGTCAGGATAGTCTTTTTGGTCACACGAGTTGCAGAACAAAAGTTGCACCACTTTGGAACTTTCAACTACTTGCATTTGACAACTTTTTCCCCAAGCGAGAATTCACCACCACGAGAAAATGCCTCCGAGATAGAAAAAATAGAGAGAGGTTATTGTAGAGGGGCCCAACATTATCCCATAGGCTTAGATGAGAAGTTTCTAAGCATCACGATGTCTGAATACAAGCATGCTGAAGTTCACATCCATTTTGCACTTTGGACTCTTAAGGGATTATGTCGGTTGAATGTAGCTCAGAGTGATTTTGCGTGTTTCAATGCCAAAGAGGACCATGCCTAGCGTAAAAATACCCACTTGGATGCATCAGGACAGTCTGTTTGGTTACACAAGTGGCAGAACTAAAGTTGCACCACTTTACAAATTTCAACTACTTGCATTTGACAACTTTTTCCCCAAGCAAGAATTCGCCAAAATGGGAAAACGCCTCCGAGATAGCAAAAATCGAGAGAGGTTATTGTGGAAATTAATTAACCACCCTCTAAAACAACCAAATCTACAACCTTTAGCCAAGGAACTGCTCATGGAATGCATTTTTCACAAAACCTTCATATTTAGCAAATTTAGGGAGGGTTTATTGGAAGTCCTATTCCCACACCTATCTCAGCTTGCCAAAGCATCAAACATGCTCCAAATGAGTGAATTTTTTTGGGTGTTTTGAGTCCAATAAGGTCCATTATGAGCATTCAAGTGTAATCGGTGAAGTTTTAAGGTCTTATGTTTCCATTTTGTGGAAGTTGCAAATCATAGTGAAAATGTTGTCAAGTTTGATAAAAGTTGTCAAGATAGGTTGAATGCCATTTTTTCCAATGTGAGGTTATGATTTTTGGATTCAATAAGGTCTAGGTAGAACATCTCTAACTTTTTTAGGAGTCTAGGAGGGTCAAATTGCAAAATAATGCAAAATGAGCAAAAATGTTGTCAACAAGAATATGTAAAAAAGTGCAATTTTGTACTCCAACATCCACAACGAGTTTGAAAATTGGTTGGATTCAGTTGTAGGATGGTAGTTGGTTTTTTTCATGTTTGAAAAGGCTTCTTATGTTCTAGTTTGAGGTTGGAGAAACCAAGTTAGAAAGAAAAACAATAAAATCTTGTTATTCCCATGCCATTTTTTAGGTTTTTCCAGAATTTTTGAAGTTTATTGGTACTGTACGGTTCCGTACAGGGTGGTTGTGCTTACTTCTTAATGTAAACTGGTGGACAGTAGAGTTAAATATTTCCCAAACTTGGTTTGAAGAAATTTCATTCAATTTTGTGCATTTAATAGGCATTTTATTGGAGGTCGATCTGTGAACCCTGTTTCAAGGGTTTGAGTGCATTTAAAATAGTTTTTTAAGCCTTCCACCCATTGTATGATGTTGTAACTCAGTGGATAGGCTTAGTTAAGATCGATAAACATGTTTTCATTGTTTCTTGAGCAGGGGAGGTCCGCATACTAATTTTTGCTGATGCCCTAGGCGGCATTTCGGGTGATTTTACATGAAAAAGTGAGGTTTGAGAGGGTAAAAGTGGGAAATGTTTGAGGGAAGTCATTTTTCTTGTTCTTTTAAGCATGTGCGGGGTTATTCCAAAGTTTTTGAATTGGTTTTGAGGTATGAGAAGGCGTGGAGCATAGTTTTTCAATAATCCCTAGGGTATACTGTGAAAAGTGAGGCCTTTAGTGTTTGGGGTTTTGCGGGGCCTATATTTCCCTAAAAGTTGTGGATTAGGTGTTTCCTCTAGAAAGTGAGTGCTTCTCAATCAATTTTTGGGTGAAAGGAAAAGTTTAAAACACGTTCTCTTTGTAAATCTGGCCTAATTGAGGCCTTGGACAACGTTGTTTTCAAGTTTTTAGCAAGTTGCTCCAAAGGAGTCTTAGGTGGAATTGAGGTATGTTAGAGATGACCTAGGTTGCATCAATTTCTATGAGGCATATGCTGCCCTACCTTGTCAACCCTACAGAATTGGCAAGCCAGTGAGCTCACTAGCTTGCCAATTTGGTAGGATTGACAAGGTAGGGGCAATAAAATATGACTTTCTACAATTATATTAGACATTATTTTATTCTTACTCATAAATCCACATTTTTTCCTTGAAGACAACTTTAAATATAAACCTTGAATCATTACAACTAATTTTAGATGTAATACACACATTTGCATGTATTAATTTCTCATAATTTTTGTATGTCAAAAAATACAATAAGTTAATGACAAATATAATAATAGTGATGGAAGAATATCTTGAAAATCCTCTCATTTGTCAATAGTTTTAGCAATACATGCAGGGAAATAATCCTTCCATTTGCAGCCCTGATCATGAAATATATTGGACAAGAAGAAACAAAAGGAGATGCTGCCCAGTTTCTTTTCTCCAATCCACCTCAGCTGGCCCAGTTATTTGCATTCCAAAATGCTTCAAAACATGTACATCCCATGATCCCTATGAAACACATGGGTAGTAGCCTCTTTGTGGTTGTGTACTCTCATAGGAATTTGGTCCACAAAAAACTTGCGAAATCCTATCAATCTTAGACATGGACTCAAATAAAAATCATTAAAAGAGCAATAACTAAATAATGTCAGTCATACACATGACGAAACCTACTATCACCTTCATGCATGCTAGATAAGGAGGTCAATTGAAGGTCCTACAATGGTGATGTGGCCCTTCGCTACTTTCTCATCTCTTGATCATCCTACGTATAAATTTCAAATATATCACTGACATAATTAACATAAAACACATGTAGCATATAAGAATCCGAGAATTCTATGAGATGGAAAAGAAAGAGAAGATTGACAACCAAAAAATGCACTAGCAACCAATGTTTCTCATACCACTGAACACTTGTACCACCAACCAATGTTGTTATTTTCTTAAACTTTGACAAACTTCAGTATTACCTACAGTCACAATCACAAAAGGATCAATGACAGTCATAAATGCATATGACATCAAACACTAATCTATAATATGGTGCAAAGCACATTGTCCTCCATTTTCTGAGTTGGGTCTAGTTAGGATGAATGAGTCAAGATTTTGTCAAATAAGGTTTGAAAGTCATTTAATATGGTAAATTGACCCATTCCTCTCATTGTGGCCATTGTAACTTGAGGAATGGGTCTACAAAATCAATAAACTAGTGTGGGAATGTGGAATTTGTATAGGGGAGGTCGAGTGTTCTGTTGGGAATGAAGCCTTAAAGTGAAAATTTGTGTTTTCGAAGTGAAATAGTGAGGTTTTGAGATAGTAATGTATATAAAAAGGTTGTGCAGCATTATTTCTTGATGAATTAAGTTTGGGCAGAGGTATTTAGATGTGTTTGAGGTATTGGCAAGTTTTGGTGAGGGTTGGATGTGTGATTTTCAATAAGCCCTAGGTTATTTGGCTTAAAAGGAGGGTTTTGTGATTCAGTGCTTGGGTGAATGATTGTTTCAAGGTAAATGTTGGATTCTTTGGTTTGAACACATGTAGAAGGCTGCCTAATTGAATTTTGAGTGAAAGGAAAAGCTTAAAGTAGAGTCCCTTTGAAAAGGTGACCTAATTTGGGTGAAATTGAGTGGTTTGAGTGGGAAAATGATAGGAAACTTGGGGGAAACAAAGATCTTCTATCCTTTTGAGTTTTTTTAGGTCTTTTGTGAAGGGTTGGAGGTATTGGTTGGGTTAGGAAAGCCCTGGAAGATTGTTTCTCAATAAACCCCCATGTAAAGAGCAAGAAATGAGGGTATCATGGTAGGATGGTTTGGGAAACATGTCTCTACAAAGTAATTATGGAATTTAGGGTTTTTTTGGCTGGTGAGTGTTGCCCAATCAAAATTTGGGTGAAAAGGAATTTTTAAGGTATAGGTCCTTTGAAAAAGTGACCTATTTGGGTGTCTAAAATGGTGAAAAATCTTGATTGCAAGATGTTGGTCCGAAAGAGTGATATGCCCATTTGAGATATGTTTGGAATGAGTCTAATGGGTATCTAAAATAATAAATGGTTTGGTTTTGGTGTTTGGACATGTACAAGGAAACTAGGTTGAAATAGTGAAGAATTGATGAAAAAGAGTTGTTAGGGAAAAATGTTGGTTTGAGTTGGATGAACTTGTGTTTGTAATTGGTTAACCTCCCTGTTATTGATCAGAATACCAACTTAAAGGTGTTCAATAAGGAGAAGCATATAACCATCATTTTGCATATCTACATTAATGCAATTTTACAAACCCTTATACAATCAAACTTAAATGCTTGAAAGAAAGTAATGAGCACTAAGATGACTTTACAAATTCAATGTGCATACTTACAAATCAATCCAGGGAACCATCCATGTCTTCTCTACTCTTTATTGTGTCAAGTATTGTCTCGTGGTCAGACTCACACACTTTCCACAAGTTCTTGTTCACAGGTCTGCCCCTATATTTGATCAAATGAACGTTGGTGGCGATGACAAGGTTCAAGTAGTAAAGAATCTTCTGATGCATGTCGAAGTCCTCAAACAACCAAACTACAACATTCTTAACTAGGTACCTTCAAAGCCATGTTCCAGTAACAACCACCGAACCTGTAGGATATTCTATGTTTTCTGCATCTATAACTGGGGCCTCCAATTTCTTTTTGGCCTCAATACAATGACACAGGTAATAATATGTACCCTCTTCATTATCTTCATTTGCAATCACCGCATAAACGTGCCCTGCATTGATATGTTCATCGTGTTAGATGTATTTACTGAGCATCATAATAAAACCTGTAAGGTATATTACCTGGTTCTAGTAGGTCTGATACATGATCAAAGTCAATGGATGATTGCATCTTCATGATTTGTAGAGTCATTGGGAGTTGATAAGTGTCAAGTGGGGTTAGACTTCTTATAGACCATTCGTCAACCACTCTGTCGACTCATAATCATTCCATGCTTGAAGTGTACATGCAAAAGAAAATCATGCCATCTTCCACATATGGATAGTCCATGTACCTGCATTGGAGCTTCTAAAAGAGTGTAGCTCACTCGATCCTGTTAGTGTACAACAATCCTCATATCTTGCAATGTTAGTATCATCTACTAAATGAAAAAATCTACGAACTAAAGAATTACCTTCACTACCTAGACCCATTGCACCATTGCACCACTAGACAATTGATCTTGCATTTGTCAACTTTACATTGTTTGTGTACTTTAACTCTTCTTGTGCTAGGGCTCTTTTGATACATTCACCTACTCCATCATGCTCCCCCTTTCCATGCCCGACCTCTAAGAATTTCCACATATATTGAACACCACTGATCCTATACATCCTGCTCAACCAGTAAAACATTCTGGCGTTCTTGAATTGCAATGCACAATTATTTGACCATATGATATGTTGACTAAATGATATGCCCCTACTAGCTAGATCAACATAGAACATTTGAAATCAACCTTGCACAAACTCTGTAGATTGTGTGTGATCATAACTGATGTAAAAGTGATACTCCCTCAATACTTTCCTATTTTCCTTTGTACTATCATTTGCATGAATGAATGCTATATGCACAAATATAGCAACCTGCATGGAGCTGTAGTATTGTGATTGCACCTTGTTTTGTGGCTGTAGTGTGTAGTTCTCATTGAAGTCGACAACTAAAATGATATGACGAAGTGGAAATGTGTCCTTTCATAACTTGAACTGTGAGTCCAACCATTGTGCTCTGTGTGTATGCCTTGCATACTCATAGACCACCCGATCACGAAAAATTCCCATAAACTGATACACTAGAATCTTATCACTGACCAATTCACACTTCTTTACTTCTTTCCCATCTTTTAGACTGTATGCCACTATCTTATATTTGCCAAATTCCACAATTTTGTCTCCAATTGTGTGTGTACTAGCCATGTGTTGGAAAATTGAAAAATTTTGCATGCCAACACAATGATCACATGTTCCATCCAAACATGACTTCTTGTAAAAAAATTGACCATCCTCTCTTTCACATAAAATGGAAGATAAAAATTTTCTTGACGACTTAGGTGGAGGCATTATGTTACATTCCTACAAAACATTGTCAATATGCATATCTACACATATACGTAAATAAACATCATAATGGTTATAAAACTCAATATGAACCCTACAACAACAAGAAGTGTGTGTGTCATTTATTTTGACATAAACAGGCTTTAGCATTTCAAAATACCTTTGACATATTTTAATTTCAGGAAACTTCTATACAAAATCAGCAAAAAATTGGGTTTGAGGGGTATCCAAATAATGCATTGGATGTGGCTCACAGATTTTACTACCAATTCTCCTTCTTACAACATCTCTTTGATTAGGAGAGGTCCTTGTGTTATCTTTCCAATAATTCACTATTAAAGATCTCAAGCCTTGAGCAATTCTTGTATCTTTATGTGGCACTCTACCCGAGAATGCCCATAACTCATTGCTATTTGGATCCTCCACTCTTTCATTCTTTTCTTTGGCTCTCATTAGAGATGATCTACTTATTTTCAAAGAATTACTTTCCTTTGTAAGGTTCACCTTGTTCCTTTTTTGACTACTTAAGAGTGTTGTTTTCATCACATGTCATGTGGCACAACTATCCTTCATGCGTGAGGTAGAACCCACGCTCTCGTATGCACTCATCAAGTTATTTACAATGGAATTTTCACTTGAGTCATTTAAAACTCTTAGCCCAAGAGCCTTCATGGTGGACCTAAATTTGAGTTTCCTCATCATTTCAACAAATAGTTGGTATCTTCCACCCTCACTTAGCTTCACAAAAAATAAACTACATATCCTCTATGCATATCTTTGACATGTATGTTTTGGAATCTTATTAGGCATCCATTTCAATACATTGGAATCAATATCAATAAAAAATGTAGGTTTTCTATGCAAAAATCTAGGAGGATTTATCAAATGTAAATTTGTGTCAACATTAGGAAGGTCAACAACATCGGGGATAGATCGTGTACCTTCAATCAGAGGTGCAATTGATGACATACCTTGAGATTGATATTTAAACGTTATTGTACCTCCAACTTGAGATTTCGTTTGTGGAGTTCCTTCAAATAGAGATGTGTTTGCTGATGTACTTTCAAAACACAATGTTGTTGATGATGTGTCTTCAATTGGAGATGTGATTTCTGATGTACTTGGAAAACCACATGTTGTTGCCAATGTGTCTTCAACTGGAGATGTGCATTGAGCTTCACCTATGGTTGATGATGTTCCCCCAACTTCGGTATACATTCCTATCCTTCCATGAACTTTCCTCATTTGTGCCCTTTGTTTTTCCAATTCGACATCTCTCTTAGATTGCATGGGAATTTTTGGCTATATGGGCTGCAATTCCTTTGCTTCACGAGCTACATTTTTTTATTCTCTTCTCCTTTCATTTTTAATAGGACATTCTTTCGGTGTTAGAGGCTTCAGTCATTTCCTCGATATGACATTGAATGCTACATGTTCACAAACACACATAGAACAAAAGTAAGTAGTGCATTTTATGAAAATATTGACATCGCCGATTACATTGCATTAAATATAAAACACACCAAATAATTTTATGAAAGAAGGCAGCGAGTTGTTTGGAATTATCAAACATGTCTATGCTAGACAACATTTTCATATTATGGAGTTAGATGACTGTAGGGTTAGATATTAGAGTGGGGATTTTGAGTGTGTTTGAAGAGTTGGAAAACTAGCTAGAGGCTGATATAGTACATGTAGGGATCCACAATGAACTTGTTCAAATATTTAGACGAAGGCTCTTAATAGACTTACACACACTCTTTCAAAGTTTCATCAAAGGAAATAGGCTTCTAAGGACTCCAATCCACACTAAGGTATAAGGGCTTTGCATGAGCCTATTAAGGCATCTAACAAGATTAAAATAATAAACCAAACACAACTTAATCACTTAACTTACAAAGAAACACCATTTTTTATCACTCACTCCTTAACCACTTACAAACTAGTAATCCTTCCTCATAGGATAGTCACTCATATCTACTAAACCAGGTAACTTATGAAGACTACAATAGAATTTTTAGATACCATTTTCCATGGCCTAAAACGTATCTCAAAATTACTATAAACTCTTTTGGAGAAAATACCTCAAACTAGCCCTGTTCCACTCAAGCAACTAGGCCAATAAGGCCACTCTTACAAAGAGACACTCCTTTAAACACCTTAAAAGCTCTTGATCTCCATGGACACTCTTTTGTTAGGTTTTCAAACCTCAAATTCCACCTATTTTAGGTACTAGAATGTTCAATAGGGTACCAACCGTCAAACCCTCACTCTAAGCTATTTCAAACTAGGTTTCGCCTAAGAGTTTATTAAATGCCCAGACTTCCTCAACACTCAACACCCAACCAATACTTGGAAAACTTTAAAAATAGTCTGCACATGCTCTAAAAACTTACTCCCAACCTTTCGCACTGTTATTTCCTCAAACCATTACTTGAAACCTCGATTTTTGGTAAAGACACACAAGAAATCAACTAGGAAAACAACTCACAAAACACTTCCATCAACTCTTCAACCCTTGAATCCTTATTGAACCTAGAAAGCAACCTGTCGGCCTTCATTTCACTAAGTTCTAGAGGTATCCACCGAAGTAAAATTTCATACATGCATTGTTTAGTGTTCAAAACCCCAAAATAGGGTTTCATACCTGTTAGCACCAAAATGATCATAAAACTCACAAACCTACATGAAATTAAATAAAACAAACTAAAAATGAAAGATAGTATATTCCTTTAACATTTCCCATCGCTTTTATACCATGAACCACTTGTACGGGGCCATACAATAGTCTTAAACATATATTTACCAGTCAAAACTCAAAATTTTACACTAAAAATAGGGAATACGTCTTGATCTTCATTTTTTCCATACTCTCACCTCTTCCTAGAGGTTCTCCTCACATTGATGGACTCATAACGACATAAAATAATTCCTGTAACTAACATTCTACTTACCTAACCTTGCATGCACCTAACTCTGCAACTTTTGCATCTTTTAGCAACTTTTCTGACCACATTTTGCCAAATTGCAAGTTATGACGCAACTGAACTCCCTTAGCTCCAAATACATTATAAAATGGTATAATTGACCTTATTTAACACAAAATACTCAATGTTAACTAAAATCCTAGCATTTGACCATGCTCACTAAAGATGACCTTTTTGACAAAATTGAGCTTACAAGGTGCTCCTGCAACAAAGGCCTGGAACGTTGATTTTCAATAAACCCTCCTTGTTTCAAGAATAGAAAGGCCTAAAGCAATGGTTTAGTGTTTAGATGAATTAGAGAGGGTTCCAATGACTAAGATATGATAAGATATGAACAATTTTCTCTTTTGGGAATGCTACAAGGAAGTGAATGTGAATTCGTCAGTTGAGTATTGAATTGAGGTTTTTGAGATTGAAGATTGTTTGAAACTAATCTAATTGTGATTGTTGAAGTTTTTTTCTCCCTTCTCTACATCACAAACCTAGGGTATAATTTGTTGCCACCTAAATGAAAAATAGATAATCTTGTGTTTATTGTTCTCAAAATCACATTGTGCTTGTCAACGAAGCCATGAAGAAGATGAATTCAAAGAAGGGTTTGTGATGCTATATCTTATAATTATTCACTGTTTCTTTGGCAATGAGGTAACTTAGAAAGACAATAAGCATTCTCAATTGCAATAAAAAATCCCTTTTTTAATTTATTAGAAAGGTAAATGGTATGAATGAATGGAAAATTGCATTAACAACTATGTCAACTCACTTGAATTTATCTAAGCACATGTGATGAAGATGAATTTTAATCTCTTATGTCATGTTTTCCATTTTATATCTTGAAGCTCCTAAAAGTTAAACTTTTACATGCAGACATCCATCTTATTTAATGTTGAATTTTATGTGTAACAATGAAGATTAATAAAATCATCAAATGAATGGTCTAAAAATTGTGAAAACAAAACAAAAAAAACTCAATATAAACATCTACCTAAAATGAAATAGAGTGAATTCCACTAGCCATGCTTGAAATGGAATATTATAAGCAATGCAAATAAAATTCATAAGTAAATTTGTGTTAAGTAAATGTCATGTTTTTCATTTTTTTGTTCTTCAAACTCATAAAAATTAACTTTTTTATGCAAATCCCATTTAATTCAATGTTGAATTCTATGTCCAATTGGTATGATTAATAAAATCATTAAAGAAATTTAGTTTATATTGTCAAAATCAAACAAATATACTAAATATAAACATTTCAACATTACCAAAATGAATATATTACCTAAGATAATGCAAAATGATGTAGAAACTTCAAAATGTCTTCTTCTACATTGTTTACCATGCATATTGGTGGTAAAATGCTGATGGATCAAGTATAGATTGGTACAACATGAAGTCAACTGCATAAAAAAAGGCGTTTCTGAATCGGATAAAGCATTGAACCAGACAAATATAGAAGCATGTGGGCCTGAATCACGAGGTCAACCCCTATTTTATCGTTTCAAGGTAAAACACATTTGGTGCTCGCCAAATTTGGAGAGCGCCAAATGTTTTGTTTTGAAATCTTCACCTTCCATGCTGACAAAGGGAGTGACACTTGAGATAGAGAGAGAGGTGATAGGAGTGAGAGAGATAAGTCTAGGTAGTGTGGTAGCGACTAAGACCTGAGAGCAATAGAGACTTGAGAGGGATAGAGAGTTATCCAGTTGCAGTGGGGAAAATACCTAACAATGGGAGAGGGGTTGGGAGGGATGAGACCTAAGAGATAAAAAAAATACCAAAGGGGGAGAGAGAGAGAGAGAGAGAGAGGGAGTGTGGGAGAGGGGGTTGGAGTGAAATATATTTGTCTAGGTAGGGTGGGAGGTAAGTGAGACCCGACATAGAGGGACTATGAGAGAGGGCATTGGAGTGACACAGATTAGTCTAGGCAGCATGGGAGGGAGTGAGACCCGAGAGAGAGAGACTTGAGAGGGAGATATTTATTCAGTTATGTTGGGGGGGAATACCTAAGAGAGGGAGTGGGAGAGAGAGGGAGTGGGACCCTTAAACCATAAACCCTATACCATTAACCCTTAAACCCTTAAACCCTAAACCCTAAACACCTAAACCCTCTACCCTCTACCCTCTACCCTCAACCCCCCTCTCTCTCTCTCAACCCTACACCATCTACCCTTAAATAATAAATCATAATCCCTAAACCCTAAACCCTCTACCCTTAACCCTTAATCCCTAAACCCTAAACCCTAACCCTCTACCATCTACCCTCAACCCTCAACCCTTACCCTAAAACCCTCAACCCTCAACCCTCTACTCTTAACCAGGTTAAACCCTCTACCCTTAAGTTGTAAATCCTATACGAGCTAAACCCTAACCCCTTAAATTTTCTACCCTCAACCCTATGCCCTCAATTATCAATCCTCTAACCTAAACATTGGATCATCAACCCTCATATATCTCTGTCCCTCCCTCCTCTTATCTCCTTCTCTTTATCCCACTTCTCCCTCCATTTCTCCCTCCATCTATTCCTCCCTCTCTACCATAATCCCTCAACCCTATACCCTCAACCCTTAAACACTCAACCCTAAACCCTCAACCCTAAACCCTCAAACCCTAAACCCTTGAACCCTCTACCCTCTACCCTCTACCCTCTACCCTCTACCCTCTACCCTCAAACCTAATCCATCAACCCTTAAACACTCAACCCTAAGACATCAACCCTCTTTGTCTCTCTCACTCCCTTTCACTCTCTCTCAAGTTTCTCCCTCCTACTTGAGAGAGAGAGAGGGAGAGAGAGGGAGAGAGGATCGTGAGAGGGAGTGGGAGATAGAGGGATGAGAGAGAGAGGGACTTGAGAGAGAGAGGGTGAGGGAGAGAGAGTGGGAGAGAGATAGAGGGCATGAGAGAGAGGGACTTGAGAGAGAGATAGAGGGAGAGGTGGTGGGAGGGAGATCTACTTGAGAGAGAGGGAGAGGGAGAGGGAGAGAGATAGAGGGAGTGAGAGAGGGAGGGAGTAGAAGAGAGATAGAGGGAGTGACTATGAGAGGGAGAGGGGGTAGGAGGGGGAGACTTTACAAAGAGAGAGAGGGAGAGGGGGTAGGACAGAGATACTTGAGAGAGTGAGAGAGATAGCGGGGGTGGGAGGGAGAGACCAAAGAGAGAGAGAGAGATAGAGTGGGAGACAGATAGAGGGAGTGAGAGAGGGAGAGAGGGAGTGGGAGAGAGAGAGAGGGAGAGACATAGAGACAGAGAGAGAGAGAGAGCGATAGAGATAGAGAGAGAGAAATCCCTCAACCCTTAAACCCTAAACCCTAAACCCTAAACCCCTAAACCCTCTACCCTCTACCCTCTACCCTTAACCCTCTAACCTATACCCTTAAACTATAAACCCTAAACCCTCAACCCTTAATCCCTCAACCCTCAACCCTCAACCCTCAACCCTCAACCCTCAACCCTCAACCCTCAACTCTCAACCCTCAACCCTTAATCCCTCAATCCTTAAACCCCAAACCCTAAACCATCTACCATCTACCCTCAACCCTCAACCCTCAACCCTCAACCCTCAACCCTCAACCGTTAACCCTTAACTAGGTTAAACCCTCTACCCTCTACCCTCTACCATTAAATCCTAAACCCTAAAACCTAAACCCTAAACCCTTAAACCCTTGAACCCTAAACCCTTAAACCCTTAAACCCTAAACCCTAAACCCCTAAACCCTCTACCCTTTACCCTTAACCCTCTACCCTATACCCTTAACCCTCTAACCTCTACCCTTAAACCGTAAACCGTAAACCGTAAACCCTCAACCCTTAATCCCTCAACCCTTAAACCCTCTACCCTCTACCCTCAACCCTTAATTCCTCAACCCTTAAACCCTAAACCCTCAACCCTCAACCCTCAACCCTCAACCCTCAACCCTCGACCCTCAACCCTCAACCCTTAAACCCTAAACCCTAAACTCCTAAACCCTCTACCCTCTACCCTCTACCCTCAACACCCCCCTCTCTCTCTCAACCCTACACCATCTACCCTTAAACCGTAAATTGAAATCCCTAAACCCTAAACCCTCTACCCTTAATCCTTAATCCCTAAACCCTAAACCTTGTACCCTTAACCCTTAAACCCTCTACCATCTACCCTAGACCCTTAAACCCTCTACCCTTAAACCCTAAACCCCTAAATTGTCTACCCTCTACCCTTAACCCTTAACCCTCTACCCTCTACCCTCTACCCTCAACAACCACCTCTCTCTCTCAACCTTACACCTTCTACCCTTAAACCATAAATCACAATCCCTAAACCCTAAACCCTCTACCCTTAATCCTTAATCTGTAAACCCTAAACACTAAACCCTAAACCCTCTACCCTCTACCCTCTACCCTCTACCCTCTACCCTCTACCCTCTACCCTCAACCCTTAATCTGTAAACCCTAAACCCTAAACCCTCTACCCTCAACCCTTAAACCCTAAAACCCTCAACCCTCAACCCTTAACCAGGTTAAACCATTAAACTATCTACCCTCTACCCTTAAGCCCAATACCCTCTACCCTCAACCCTTAAACCCTTTTAAACCAAACTAAACTCTCTACGCTAATCCCTCAACCCTCAACCCTTAATCCCTCAACCCTTAAACCCTAAACCCTCAACCCTCAACCCTCAACCCTCAACCCTCAACCCTCAACCCTTAAACCATAAACCTTAAACCCTAAACTATAAACCTTAAACCCTTAAACTATAAACCTTAAACCCTACACCCTATACCCTATACCCTTAACCCTTAAAGCCTCTACCATCTACCCTAAACCCTTAAACCCTCTACCCTTAAACCATAAACCCTATACCCTTAACCCTTAAACCCTAAACCCCTAAACCCTATACCCTATACCCTTAACCCTCTACCCTCTACCCTCAACACCCCCCTCTCTCTCTCAAACCTACACCATCTACCCTTAAATCGTAAATCGTAATCCCTAAACCCTAAACCCTCTACCCTTAACCCTTAATCTGTAAACCCTAAACCCTAAACCATCTACCCTCTACCCTCAACCCTTAAACCCTAAACCCTAAACCCTCAATCCTCAACCCTTAATCAGGTTAAACCCTAAACCATTAAACCTCTACCCTTAAACTATAACCCCTAAACCATAAACCCTCAACCCTCAACCCTCAACCCTCAACCCTCAACCCTTAAACCCTAAAACCATGAACCCTCAACCCTCAACCCTTAAACTATCTACCCTCTACCCTAAACCCTTTTAAACCCAACTAAACTCTCTACGCTAATCCCTCAACCCTCAGCCCTCAACCCTCAACCCTCAATCCTCAACCCTCAACCCTTAAACTGTAAACCCTAAACCCTAAACCCTTAACCCTTAAACCCTCTACCATCTAACCTAAATCCTAAAACCCTCTACCATTAAACCATATACCCTATACCCTTAACCCTTAACTCTTAAACCCTTTAAACCCTAAACCCTAAACCCCTAAACCCTCTATCCTCTACCCTTAACCCTCTATCCTCTACCCTCTACCCTCAACCCCCCTCTCTCTCTCAACCCTACACCATCTACCCTTAAACCATAAATCGTAATCCCTAAACCCTAAGCCCTCTACCCTTAACCCTAAACCCTCTACTTGAGAGAGAGAGAGAGAGCGAGAGGTGGTGGGAGGGACATACTTGAGAGAGAGGGAGAGGGAGAGGGAGAGGGAGAGAGATAGAGGGAGTTAGAGAGTGAGGGAGTGGACGAGAGATAGAGGGAGTGACTGTGAGAGGGAGAGGGGGTAGGACAGAGATAATTGAGAGAGAGAGAGAGGGAGAGGGGGTGGGAGGGAGAGACCTAAGAGAGAGGAGAGAGATAGAGGGAGTGAGAGAGAGAGAGGGAAGAGGAGAGAGAGAGGGAGAGACATAGAGATGAGAGAGAGTGGAGAGGGAGGGAGAGGGGGTGGGAGGAGAAACCTAAGAGAGAGGGAGAGGGAGAGAGGGTGGGAGGGAGACAGAGAGAGAAGGAGAGGGAGACAAAGTGGGAGAGAGGGGTGGGAAGGAGAGACCTAAGAGAGTAGGAGAGAGAGGAGAGGGAGAGGGAGTGAGGAGAGAGACTTGAGGATGAGGGGTGGGAGGGAGAGGAGTACTCAGGAGAGGAGCACTGATAGAGGGATGGAGAGAGATGGAGGAGAGATAGAGAGAGAGGGGGTGGGGGGAGATACCTGAGAGAGAGGGAGAGAGGGAGGGGGTGGGAAGGAGATACCTGAGAGAGGGGGAGAGAGAGAGAGAGGATGTGGGAGAGAGATAGAGGGAGTGAGTGATAGAGACCTAATAGAAGGAGAGGGGGTAGGAGGGAGAGACTTGAGAGAGAGAGGGGGGGTGGGAGGGAGAGACTTGTGAGAGAGGGAGAGGGAGAGAGAGTGGGAGAGAGATAGAGGGAATGAGATAGAGTGACTTGAGAGAGAGAGGGAGAGGTGGTGGGAGGGAGATACTTGAGAGAGATGGAGAGGTAGAGGGAGAGAGATAGAGGGAGTGAGAGAGGGAGGGAGTGGAAGAGAGATAGAGCGAGTGACTGTGAGATGGAGACAAGGTAGGATGGGGAGACTTGACAAAGAGAGAGAGGGAGAGGGGGTAGGACAAAGATACTTGAGAGAGAGAGTGAGAGGGGGTGGGAGGGAGAGAGACAAAGTGGGAGAGAGTGGGAGAGAGATAGAGGGAGTGAGAGAGAGGGAGTGGGAGAGAGAGAGGGAGTGTGTGTGTGAGAAAGATAGAGAGAGGGGATGGAGATACCTGAGAGAGAGTGAGAGAGAGAGAGAGAGACAAAGAGAGAAAGATAATGACCTAAGAGAGGGAGATGGAGTGAGAGAGCCAAAAATACCAAAGAGGGAGAGAGAGAGGGAGAGTGAGAAAGGGGGTTGGAGTGAGATAGATTTATTTAGGTACCTATGTGGGAGGGAGCGAGACTTGAGAGATGGGATTGGACTGAGAGATAGTAGTCTAGGTCACGTGGAAGGGAGTGAGACCTAAGAGAGAGAGACTTCAGAGGGATAAAGAGTTATCCAATTAGGGTAACGATTTAGAGAGCGTATGAAAGGTAAAACCTCAACTATCCATCTACGATCATAAATTGTGCACTCTAAGCATTATCAAAGTTGTCGACCAAAGAGAGGGGAAATTCATGTTTTGTTCAAAGCAAGTAATTTGGCGCTCGCCAAATGGCACATCAGATTTGATGCATGCCAAATTTGGAGCTCGTGAAATGTGATGTGCCATTTGGTGAACCCCAAATTTGGTGCTCGCCAAATGGCCTACTTTGGACGTGTTAATTGACAGGATTTTCCAAATTTCCTCATATTTTCATCTGTGCTCCCCATCTCATTTGCACATATTTCAATGCAAGTATATAAAAAAACCGTGATAGCATTAACCTCTCTCTTAGATATCTAAATATATCATTTTTCTTTCATTTTGATTTAGCTAAGGTTTTGATCCATGGCTCCTATTGTAAATGCCTACGTTTTTGGTCAAAAACCAACATGTGCTAGTTTTAGGATACATTTTTACCCGTTCATCGAAATGTGAAACAAATTACATTTTTTGAAACTAGACTCCATTCTACACATGATGAAAAAAAAATCAGTTTTTGATTAGTTTTCAAAAAAAATTGGGTGGAACATGCTCAAATTTTAGTTTTTCAGGATGTGTCCACTTTGAAAATTCATAAAATATTATATATTCATTAAAAAAATTATCTGAAAGAACGAGGATAAAGTACATGGTGTTAGATAATTTCTCATTGTTGGGATTTTTGAAATTCTAAAAAAAAATTAATCAAAAAGGGGGAGCCCTCAGGCGCTATGCTATTTTATTTTTTTAAAACGGGACCTGTTTTGCCACCCCCACCCCCTTTTGAGACCCTTAATCTTCATTAAATTCAAAAAACTATAGTATCTTAGAAACTAGACTCAGAGCACTTCAACTTTTGTTATTGTTGCATCTTGAAATTTTGAGCGTAACTATCTTCATTTTCTCGTGCAAATCAGATTTTGCTGATTTCAGAAGAAAAAAAAAGTGGCATCTTAAGAGCCAAAATTGTGTCACAGATCCATGCACTTACCAATTTTTCAAACAAACAGCCTAAATCTAATCCACATAGCAATGGAAAAATGGTCAAATCTTGATCCGACTCTTTTATTTTTTACCTTTTCTCTCTTTCGTCTTTGATAATGCATGCTTATGCTTTTTTGTTTCTCTTTATATCATTCTCATGTGTGTTCTTTTGTGCCTATGATGGTTTGTCATCAGATCTTGATCTTGGGGGCTTGATCACCTCCCTTGATCATTGTTGTCTCATCTTACTATTATTGGCACACTCGAACCCCTCTTGATACGTGCTCATCTACTTTAGTGTGAGTTTGAAGCAAGTCCGTCCTCTCACTAAAGTGGGGGCTAGATGTAGTCATGGAAAAAGTATCCCTTCTACTTTTCCTGGCTTGTTTGGGCTCTCCTTATTACTTAGGCTCAATGTTTCCTTGATTTAGTGTTGTAATGTGATTGACGCATTCACATTAGGTCTTGGGCCCTTATGAACTAATGGATTTAAATGGCACCTCAAGTGTTGTAAAGTGTTGTAATATACTTTCACATTTTTCTAAGGTCTTATCAACCTAATAAACCTCTATTTAATCAAAATTAATCTTAATCTTGCCTTATTTTGGGTGTTGTAAAGTTTTGTAACACACTTTCAAACTTATTTAGGCTTGTCATTAATAATTGGGCTTTCTTATACTTTAATTGGCCTTATTTTGCATCCACGAGCCTCATTTATTACATATTTTTGAGGATAATCCCGACACCAATCATTAGCCAGTCATAATTCAGGTATTTCAAGTTTGAGCGACCTAGATTTAGAGATCCAGGACTCATTCGCCACCTTGGGCAAATGATTCCCACCAGGATCTTTTGGCCCCGAACCTGATTTCACACATTTCAAAGAATTTTTTAAAATGGTCCCAAAAGTTAAGTCTAGTGGGACTCATTCGCCACCTTGGGTGAATGAGTCCCATGCGGCTCAAAATAAAAATTAATTGAAGTTCTTGGTGGTATTTTATTCTCCTAGATTTGATGTCAGCTTGTAGTGTTGTAACTTTGGGAATTCTTGCTTAATTGAGTATAAATACAACGTTCTTTCACTCATTTTCAGCTAAGGCTTTTGTGAGAGCATTCATACTAGCATAATTGAGTTCACAAGAACATTCAAGGGCATATTATCAATCATTTTAGAGCATTCTTCAAGCATCAATCATCATGTCAAAGACTTCATTCATCATGTTTGTCATTGTGCTAACAATTGTGATGTAGAGTTTATGATTCAAGAAAGTGTTTCATTCAAGATCAACTTCATTCAAGAAATGATCAAGATCTACATCTATTGCAGCCATCTCAAGCATATTTGCAACACTTTATTACAAGGGTTTGGTGAGTTACAACAATGTAATTTGTTTATTCATCATTCTCCATTCCTATTTGATTTCATTTCAAGGTTTAATTACCAAAAAGGGGTTTGACCAAGGAAATACCATATCCACTAACCCAACAACATTTTTCCCTCTCCTTTGTGTGCAATTTTTAAGTCTAGGTTGTAGATTTCCTAAGGAGCAATATTGGAGAAATTTTTTCAAGAGTTCAAAGTTGTGAAAATTGTCAACAGGCCTTGGAGAACCTTGGAGAAGACCTACAGGTTGCAAATTAGAGATTCAGATCCGAAAGCTTGCAAAGGAAGATTGATAAAACTGAGGAGATAAGATTCATACTTTGAAGCTTCAAAAAACCTAACTGTACTGATTCGCCACATCTGGCGAATGAGCCCCAGTTCTAGTCAATTTCCATTTTTTTATAGATTTGGATACCCATTTGGCAGATTCTCGTTCTCACACAATTTTCCAGAATATGGATTGATTCACCTAGCTTGGCGAATGAGCCCCAGTTAGCCTTGAAGTTAGATTTTCCAGTGTTCTAGATCTTCATCCAACCATCTCCAGATTTCCAGGTGCACCCATTCTATTTTATAGTTTTTTGTGTTGTTTCATTCACTTTTCTAGGTTATTTAGTGTTGTTTTGCATTCAACTAGGGTTTAGTGTTGCATCTTGCATTTCATTATCTTTTCCAAGTCTAAACTTGGTGGTGAACCCCTTATTAGATCATATTCAGCCCCTAGGACAATCTTATTGCAAGATCTCTTTCTCTTTTGCATTGATATCTCTAGGGTTATCCTTGAGTGGAACCATCTTGAAAGTGGGTGTGATAGCACTTAATCACCAAACAAACAAAACCCACCATTTTTAATAGGTTCCATGCACATTTGAAATAAAAAAATTCCAAACTTTCCCATTTCATTACATTGAAATTCTACAACTTTCCAAAGTATTGATTTCATATTACATAATCTAAAGATAACATTTCACATTTACAATTCTCCATAGAAATGGATACATGAATACATAGCTTCTAAGAGCTTACTGAAATAGAGATACAAACTAGTCCATATTTCCTAACACAGGTGCATACATTCTAGATGTCCCCATTCCTTGGCACATACATTCTAGTTGTCCCAATACTGGTGCTTACATCCTTAAATCTTGGCCACCAACTGCATGAGGAGAAGCATCACTCAAGCATTTTTCCACCATCCATGGACTTACTACGGTCCCGCACGCATCTACCAAACTCGTAAGATGGCACTACCCTTCGATGAAGAGATTGGTTTGGTAACCTCATAATCCTAGAATTTTCTAAGCAATGTGTTGTGTCCTACATATATAGAGCTTCCATACATTGGCTACAACCTACATGTATGGCAATCCTAGCCTCGTATGTAAACCCTGATCACAGTGAACTGACAATGTAAATAGGGGATACTTACACTACTTTAGCCAAAGAATTCATCACATAGTACTTCAAGTGAGAGTCATATGTCCACCCACCTTCCTAGCTCGATTTGCTTTACGACCATTCATATTCTATGCATAGTTTATTCGCTTTCCCATGGATTTTCCTAACCCCAGGAATAACCTATTAACAACTCATGTTAAGAAAAAAGTGATGACATAACATCTTGACTAACTATGTTACACCCTTTACTATGGACTATCCTAACCCCAAGAATAAATAAGCTAACCATATGGTATTTATAATTCCATTACATTAAATGAATCTATTTTAAAAATTATAAAGTCAACAATAAATGCCTTCGTTCAAGAGTATATCTCAACAATAACGACTCCCATCAAAAGTATAATCTCATCAATAAATGACTTCAATTTAAAAGTATAATCTCAATAATAAAGGACCTCAATAAAAAGTATAATTAACAATCAAAAGATCAAATAGATCTCATATAGATTAGTCCCAACCTATTTGCTTCAATCAATAATCAAATAAACAACCCTACCAAATAGGTTATTCCTAACCTAGGTTTCAATCAAAGGTGATGTAACGTTCAAATGATCATGAACCAATCATAAAAATTCTCTTTCAAAATACCTCAAATATTCTCATGTTTACTATGTTCACTACATTTTTATATAATCTAATGGACTTTATCAACTTGGGAGGAGGTGGAGCTTCTACAACCATAATCCTCTTCATAATTCAGTTTTAGAATACTGAAACAAGAGTCCTCTTTTAGACTTCTATGAATAGGAATAGACTCATAATCAAATAAGAAAATAGCTTGGCTAGAAAATACATTTCTCAACCCTACTGTTGAATATTGATATAACCATTAAGTTTATACCCTAACCCTAGGGATGAGACTCTCTTCCTACTTTCAAGGAGATACGAGAAATCAATCAAGTATAGGCAAACTACATATAGTTTAAATAGAAACACCGCCATATAAATTCCCATATAAGGTATATATAATTATTAACCCAATAGATAGGTTCCACCAAAGCAAGAAAAAACTAAGATGCAAGCATAAACAAGCATCACAACACACTTTTAAATCATTCCTTTCCAACTTGACAAACATAAATAATTAACCTTTCCAATATAAGTAACAAAGGAATATAAATCAACATGCTTGTATACAAACTCCAACTAATAAATCTCCCTTCCTAGTTCAATTCCCCAAGCCCACTTGCTACTTCCTCTAAGACCAACCCAATTCCCACTTCTAACCTCTTACCAAATCTCTTCAACAACACTAACACAAAATAAAAATGCAACACACTAACTTTCAATCTCTCAACTCACTCCCTGAAATTATAGTAGAATAACAACGGAGTAACCAAAGGCTACAAACAAGCTAGTACTTCTACCACCTTTATATCCTCATGCAATGACTCATCAAATTAACTTACAGGTTTGCAACACATAATAGTCCTCACCATTGAAATGGATGAGTCAACTTGTTTCAAGGGACAACAAGACTCTTTTACTAAGTCAAATGAATAGCCAACTTCTAAGCAAGTTTCTTATTTGGATTATATATATCAAATTCCTTCTTAGATTGTTGTCAACTCTACATTGACTAAGTTTATGCATCTCTATAGTTTTAAGACTATGTCAACAATGTATGATTCATTGTTTACCTTTGCTTTATGCGCTCTCCAAAAGCATTTGACTTATTCTTAATGTTATTATTTTTATGGGAAATTTTTAACTTGGCCAATTCAACATATATGGCAGCACTTTATGCGCTTATACTTTGCATTATCATCCTTCTATAATCGCTCAGCTTATTAGTTTGGCTTTGAATCAGCCAAAAGACTTATATTTTGCACTGTATCTTATGCACTCTAGTTTATTCTAGCACATTTACTAATATGAAACTTTTTCCATGTATATTATTAATATATATTATTATAACTCGCATAATATATATATTAATATATATATATATATATAATTTCATTCATATGTTTATCAATGTATTATTTATTGATTCTATTATATATACACATACATATATACTATATGCATATATCGTTATCTCAACATCCATAATAAATATATATATACGTATAAATATATATACATGTATGTTAATATGTATGTTTATACATATATAATAAAATATGCACATCCAAATATATATTAACACATATGACTACCTATTCATCGATAAATATATATACCAAATATATATATACAAGATATATGTTCAATTGGTATTTCGATACATATGATGTATATGTGCATGGGGTACACATAAGTATTCATACTTCCGTATAGGCATGCATGTATACATTTATTAAGCACGAGTTATCATTTTTATACACATACACACACACATATATACATTCTATATCAAATCATCGATTCACATAAATACACAGAGACAAACTCAAACTCAATACAGAGATTCAAACACACAATTCAACCAAAGAAGCAATCACAAAATCAAAGATCAAAAACAAAACCATAATCAATCAAAGATAGCCAAACAATCTTTCCAATTTATCCAAGACTTCAACCAGGGTTTACTTACCAAATCCCAATCTAACTTAACTTGACTTGATCAAACTAGGGTGTGAGTGTGTGTATGCTCAAAGAGGCTCATTAACGGTTACTAGACCAAGCTCCTCTCCTGAGTGATAATCCCCCTCTTGTACCTAAAGGCTTGACTCCTTGCATCCGACTTAGTACATCACAAAGGTAATTAGCCATTCACATTGTAATATATATTATTTCATTGCATTTCATCGGTATAAAACATAATCATTCCTTCAAAATCAATAACATCTTAATGCATATTTTAATATTTCATTCACCTATTGAACATATTAAGGTCATGATTTACATTTATCAACATATTTACTCATTAAGGTAAAAGTAACTTGGTAACTATCAGACGAGGTGTAATAATCTTAGCCAAAATCAACATTCAATAGTGGCTAGTGGGTGGAAGAAAATGTAAGTTACATTAAGTGATGAGAGGTTTCATATTTTAGAAAGGGAACCTAAGTATGTGTATTTTTATATCTTATGGAGAGATCTAAAGTGTGAAGGAGGGGTGAATCGGTAAATAGGATGAGTTTGTTTAGGACTCAATGCAAGGTAGGTAATAAATGTTGTGATATGGTTGTAGGCAGTGAAATCATAGATAATGGTTGACAAGTTGGGACTATTGAGAATGATGCATCTACATTGGTATGAATTTATAGGTTGTATTAGGGGGGCAAGTTTTTGGAGGAGGAAAAGTCCTAATTGAACTTCAATATTAGAGTGTATCATGATGAGGTGTTGTGTGATATTATGTCAATGTATTGTATCAGTTGATATTAGGGAGGCCATGGTAGTTTGATAAAGATGCAATGTATGATGAAAGAGATTACACATATATCATATCAAAAGACAACCAAACAATAAGTCAATGCCTCTAAGGTAAAATAAAGGATAATTTTACAAGAGAATAGGGGTGTGCATAAGGGAGGAGCAATATGCATTGATTCTAAAGATGTGCAACATTGTTGGAATAGATGGAAATAACACAAATGCAAAATAAGTAGAATAGAGAGTTGATAGTGAGAAAGTAGGATATCAAAAGTAATTAATTAGATAATAGGAAAGATGAACAAGAGGATGAGGGTGTATTTAGAGGAATTTTTAACCATTAAAGGCCAAATGGAAGGATATGTAGTATCAAGAAAAGAGGGTGATAAATGTGAGGGATTGGTTGATAGAAAATGAAGGTGGGTCATGACTAAATGTAGGCCAAGGGTAGGTAGTGCAAAGAACAACATGCGGAACAAAATAATGTACGAAAGAGGGGAAATTAGTGAGCAAGGTGAACCACTAGATGCATACCTGAGGAGGTGGAAAGAATGAGTTGAAGAGGAAATGAGAAGTTGGAATTCCTAGGTTGAGGTAGGCTACCCTTGAAAATTAGAGAGTCATTTTTTATTTACCATGTATTTGATGTAGGGGCATCTTGAGTGTGTCATGGATAATTTGTATTATGTCTCAAAAAATAAGAATCTTTAAAGGTAAATTATATGTTTGACGAGTAGTTGGTAGCATATGATGATTAAAAGTGGATATGTTTCATTGCATTAGGTAATTAAGTGGTGTTCGTAGTTCTATTTTTTTGTGAATTTGATTGATATGCTAATAAATTTAGAGATTTTTTAGATGAGTCTAATTCTATGATTTATTGAATGATTTTGTACAAGCTAATAAAGATGTTAAGTTAGAATTGTTATGATTCAATGTAAAATGTTATTTTAGGTTTACATCAAGGGTAGATATTATTGGAAGGATGAATAGACTATTGGGAAGGAGTGTGATAAACCACATGGAGATTATCCATAATTGTACCATTATAATTCATAAGTTTATTATTATGGTTCAATGATACATTTCATATGGTTTCATCTTTTGTGTCATCTTTAGGCTAACATAGACTATCTAAGAAGTTGGAGAAAGGTATAAATATGAGATTTTAAGACAATTGAAAGGAAGTAGAGAAAAATAAGGAAAATACTAGAGTGATAGTAAGGTAATACTAGGAGAGTAAGGACTAAGAGGTATGCAAGACAAGGATTATGATGTGGATTATAAGTAGGAGAGTGGGTCATGTAAGGATATCGTATGTGTTATCTTGTAGCCCATGTGGTAAGTTTGGAAGTAATGTTCTAGATTATGTGTTTATGTATGTGAATAAATCCACTATTTCATATTGTAAGGGTAAGTGCAAAAAGATGGGGGTCCAAAAGGGGTCTTAAGTGGCCACTTTTTTCCTAAAATCATGAAATACTAACCTTCAACGTGAAATTGAGGATAGTTACACTCAAATTTTTGAGATGCAACAAAAACAAGGATCATAGTGCTCCGAGTCTACTTTCTAAACTACTGTTTTTTTTAAATGTTAGAGATTAAGGGGTTCAAAAGAGGGGGCCACAAAAATTGATGTTGTTTTTATCAGAAAGACATAACATAGCAACTTTTGTGGCTCCCCCAAAAGGTTGAATTTTTTTTAGTATTTTTAAAATTTCTTCAATGAGAAATTAGCTAATAGTATGTAGTGTATGCCCAATTTTTTCCATAAATGTTTAATGAATATTTGATTTTTTACTAATTTTCAAAGTGGACACTTCTTGAAAAACAAAATTTTGGCTGTGCTACCCCTATAGATTTTGAAAACTAATTGAAATTTATTTATTTTTCTAATATGTGTAGAATTGAGTCTAGTTTTTAAAAATGTAATTTATTTGAAATTTTGATGAACGGTTAATTTATAACGAAAAAACACCAAACATTGGTTTTTGCCAAAAAACAGACACACAAACAAAAGAAATTATAGATCAAAGGCTTAACATTGTCAAAATGTGAAAAAAATACATCGTTAGATAGTTAAGAGAGACTAAAATTACCTGTGTTCAATTTGTTTGACCTTGAAACATGTGCAAACCTAAGGGTTAGCATGAACGAGATTATGTGAAATTTTGTAGAATATGCAAAAACACGTATTTGGACGTTGGGAAGGCCCTCCAGGCCTTTGGGTTGGAAATCCAAAAAAAATCCAAGACAAAGGCTTGGGAATTCCCAAAGCAAGACAAAACATGAGCACATTATAACATGCTCACATTATTTGAATGCATTGGCAAAACATGAGCACATTATAACATGCTCGTGTTTTGTGAATGCATTGACAAAACGCGAGTGCATTATAATGCACTCGTGTTTTGTTCTACATTGAATTTATCTTTATTCTTGTTATCTTTGAGGGAAACTATATACATGAAATAAATATTCAATGCAAATATACAATAAATATACATTTACATATAGACATTTACTTTCTTATACTTTAACTTATATTTCATGTATATAGTTTCAGGATGTTTGAGAGTGGTTTTGGATCTCTAGGAGTTATAATACAAATTCTAGTTTTTCGAGGATCTCATAAATTTCAATAATCAACATGTCAAACTTCAGTAATTAGGAGGTCAAATTTTAGTAAGTATTATTTCTCTCTCTATCTCACTCAATTTTTATCCCTTACACTCTAGACCTCTCTCTCACTATCTTCATCCCTTTATCTAAATCTCTCCCTCTCTCTCTCCTTTGCCCTCTAATTCTCTTTATCTCACTTCTCTCTTGCTCTCTCCCTCCTCCCCTCTCTACTTATCTCTATCTCCCTCCATCCCTCTCTCTCTCTCTGCTTCTCTCTATCTCCCCTATCTCTCCCTCCATCACTCCCTACCACTCTCTATTTATCGCTATCTCACCTCTCTCTCACCTCCCTCTATCTCCCTCCATACTTCTATCTCCCTCTCTTCTTCCCTATCTACTCTCTATCTCCCAATCCCTCTCTCTACCTACCTTTGCATCCATCACACCCTACCAATTTCTCTCTATCTCACCTTTCTCTCCCTCGCTACCTCTCCATCCCTCCCTCATTCCCTCTCTACTACTCTCTATCTCTCATCTTTCTCCATTTCTCTCTATCTCACCTCTCTCTCCCTCAATACATCTCCCTCCCTCTCTCCCTCCCTATCTACTTATCTATATCTCCCCTCTCCCTCTCTACCTACCTCTCCATCCATCACAACCTACCACTCTCTCTCTATATTACTCTCTATCTCACCTCCCACTCTCTCCATCCATACATCTCCCTCTCCTTACCTCTCTACTCTCTATCTCCATAATCCCTCTCTACCTACCTCTTCATCCATCACTCCCTACCACTCTCTCTACACCTCTCTATCTTGCTTCTCTCCCTCCATGCCTCATTCCCTCTCTACTTATCTCTCTCTACCTCTCCTTCCCTCTCTAATTCTCTCTCTCTCTCTCACACACACATATGTCTCCCTCCCTACCTTTTCCCCTATCTACTCTCTATCTCTCCTCTCCCTCCCTCTACCTCTCTCTCTCTCACTCCATCTCCCTCCTCCCTCACCCTCTTTCTCTCTCACTCTATCCTCTCTATCTCACCATTCTCTCTTTCCCTCTCTATAACTCTCTCCTTCTCTATATATCACCATTTTGTCTCTACTTATCTTTATCTCACCTATCCCTCTTTACATATCCCTTCCTCCCCTCTCTCTCCCACACTCCCTCCTTTCCTTTATCTATATCTCTCTACTTCTCTTTATCTCACTTATCCCTCTCTACTTGCATCTCCCTTCATCACTCCCTACCACACTCTCTCTATTGCTCTCTATCTCACCTCTCTCTCACCTCCCTGTCTTTCCCTCTATACCTCTCCCTCCATTTGTTTTCCTTATCTACTGTTTTCTCTTATATCTCTCCACCTCTCTTCCCTCTCTACTTATCTTTATCTCCCCTTTCCCTCCCTCCCTCTCTCTCTCACAATCCCTCTGTCCCCCTCTTTCTCTCTCCCCCTATGAGGGTTGAGGGTGTAAGGTATAGGGTTAAGTGTATAGGGTATACGGATTAGGGTTTAGGATATTAGGTATAAAGTTGAGGGTATAGGGTATAGGGATGAGGGTTTAGGGTTTAGGGTTTAGGGTTTAGGGTTGAGGGTTGAGGGATACTATTCAAGGTTGAGGGTATAAGTTTAAGTTTAAGTTTATAGGGTATATGGATTAGGGTTTAGGATATTAGGTATATGGTTGTGGGTATTGGGTTGAGGATATTAGTTTTAGGGTTTAGGGTTTAGGGTTTAAGTATAAGCTTGAGGTTTGATGGTTGAGGTATAATGTTCAGGGTTGAGGGTATAAGGTTAAGTGTATAGGGTATAGGGATTAGGGTTTAGGGTTTAGGGTTTAAGTATAAGCTTGAGGTTTGATGGTTGAGGTATAATGTTCAGGGTTGAGGGTATAAGGTTAAGTGTATAGGGTATAGGGATTAGGGTTTAGGATATTATGTATAGGGTTTAGGGTGTAAGGTTTATGGTATAAGGTATAGGGTTAAGGCTTGAGAGTGTAGGGTTTACCATTTAAGTATAGGGTTGAGGGATAATGTTTAGGGTTTAGGGTATAAGGTTGATGGTATAGTGTATAAGGATGAGGGTTGAGGGTGTATGGTTTAGGGTTTAAGGTATAGGGTTGAGAGTTGAGGGATAGTGTTCAAGGTTGAAAGGTATAGGGCTAAGTGTATAGGGTATATGTATTAGGGTTTAGAATATTGGGTATAGGGTTGAGGTTATTGGGTTTAGGATTGAGGTTTTAGGGTACAAGATTGAATGTAGGGTTTAGGGTTTAAGTATAGGGTTGAGGGATGATGTTCAAGGTATATGTTATAAGGTTGAGGGTATAGGGTATAGGGATGAGGGTTTAAGGTGTAGGGTTTAGGGTTTAAGGTATAGGGTTGAGGGCCAAGGTATAGTGTTCAGGGTTGAGGGTATAAGGTTAAGTGTATAAGGTATAGGGATTAGGGTTTAGGGTTTAGGGTTCAAGGTTTAGGGTATATGGTTTAATGAAAGGTTTAAGGTTTAATTATAGGGTTAAGAGTTGAGGGATAATATTTATGGTTTAGGGTATAAGCGTTAGTTATAGGATATAGGGATGAGGGTTGAGGGTGTAGGGTTTAGGGTTTAAGGTATAGGATTGAGGGTTGAGAAATAGACATTTAGGGTTTCAAGGGTATAAGGTTGAGTCCATAAGGTATAGGGATTAGGGTTTAGGATATTGGTTATAGGGTTGAGGGTAATAGTTTTAGGGTTTAAGTATAGGGTTGAGGGATAATGTTTAGGGTTTAGGGTATAAGGTCGAGGGTATAGGTCATAGGTATGAGGAATGAGGGTTTAGGGTTGAGGGTTTAAGGTATAGGGTTGAGAGATAGTGTTCAGGGTTGAGGGTATAGGGTATAGGGTTGAGTGTATAGGGTATAGGGATTAGGGTTTAGGATATTCGATATAGAGTTGAGGTATTGGGTTGAGGGTTGAGGGTTTAGGGTTTAGGATATTGGATATAGGATTTAGGGTGTAGTGTTTAGGTTATAAGGTATAGGGTTAAGGGTTGAGGGTGTAGGGTTTAGGGTTTAAGTATAGGGTTAAGGGATAATGTTCATTGTTTAGGGTATAAGGTTAACTGTATAGGGTATATGTATGAGGGTTGAAGGTGTAGGATTTAGGGTTTAAGGTATATGTTTGAGGTTTGAGCGATAGTGTTCAAGGTTGAGGGTATAGGGTTAAGTATATAGGGTATAGGCATTAGGGTTTAGGATATTGGGTATAGGGTATAGGGATTAGGGTTTAGGATATTTGGTATAGGGTTGAGGGTATTGGGTTTAGGGTTGAGGGTTTAGGTTACAAGGTTGAATGTAGGGTTGAGGGCTTTAGTATAGGGTTGAGGGTTGAGGGTACAAGGTTAAGTGTATTAGATATAGGCATTAGAGAGGAAAAGAGGGAGGGAGAGAGAGACAGGTGAGATAGAGAGAGACGAGGGAGGGAGGAAGAGAGATGAGGGTTAAGTGTATAGGGTATAGGGATGAGGGTTGGGGGTGTAGGGTTTAGGGTTTAAGGTATAGGGTTGACGGTATAAGTTTAAGTTTATAGGGTATAGGGATTAGGTTTTAAGATATTAGGTATAGAGTTGAGGGTATCAGTTTTATGGTTGAGGGTTTGGAGTTTAGGGAACAAGGTTGAATTTAGGGTTTAGGGTTGAGGATTGAGAGTTGAGGGATAATGTTTAGGGTGTAGGGTATAAGGTTGAGGTATTGGGTATTGGATTTAAGATAGAGGGTTTAGGGTTTGGGGTTTGGGGTTTAGGGCTTAGGGTTTAGGGTATAAGGTTGAATGTAGGGTTTAGAGTTTAATTGTAGGGTTGAGGGATAATGTTTAGGGTTTAGGTTATAAGGTTGAGGGTATAGGGATGAGGGTTGAAGGTTGAAGGTGTAGGGTTTAGGGTTTAAGGTATAGGGTTGAGGGTTGAGGGATAGTGTTCAAGTTTGAGGGTATAGGGTTAAGTGTATAGGATATAGAGATTAGGGTTTAGGATATTGGGTATAGGGTTGAGGGTATTGGGTTTAGTTTTGAGGGTTTTGGGTTTAGGGTTTAGGGTACAAGGTTGAATGCAAGTTTTAGGGTTTAATTATAGGGTTAAGGGTTAAGGGTATAAGCTTCAATTATAGGGTATACGGATGAGGGTGTAGGGCGTAGGGTGTAGGGTTTAGGGTTTAAGGTATAGGGTTGAGGGTATATGGTTAAGTGTATAGGGTATAGGGATTAAAGTTTAGGATATTGTGTATTGGGTTTAGGTTATGCAGTTTAGGGTTTAAGGTATAAGGTTAAGGGTTGAGAGTGTAGGGTTTACCATTTAAGTATAGGGTTGAGGGATAATGTTCAAGGTTTAGGGCATAAGGTTGACAACATAGGGTATAGGGATGAGATTTGAGGGATAGTGTTCATTGTTAAGGTATAGGGTTAAGTGTATAGGGTATAGGGATTAGGGTTTAGAATATTGGTTATAGGGTTGAAGGTACTGGGTTTAGGGTTTAGGGTTTAGGGTTTAGGGTTTAAGGTTTAGGGTATAAGGTTTAATGTAGAGTTTAGATTTTAAGTATAGGTTTGCAGGATAATGTTCAAGGTTTAGGTTATAAGGTTGAGGGTATAGGGTTTAGGGTTTTAAGGTATAGTGTTGAGGGTTGAGGGATCGTGTTCAGGTTTGAGGGTATAGGGTTAAGTGTATAGGGTATAGGGATTAGGGTTTAGTATATTTGGTCTAGGGTTGAGGGTATTAGGTTTAGGTTATTATGTTTAGGGTTTAGGTTATAGGGTTGAGGGTTAAAGTTTTTGGGTTTAGGGTTTTAGGTATAGGGTTGAGGGTTGAGAGTTGAGGGATTAGGGCTTATGTAATAGGTTGAGGGTAGAGGGTTATAGTTGAGGGATAATATTAAACTTGTTGAGTGTATAAGATTAAGTGTGTAAGGTATAGGGATTATGGTTTAGGATATTCGGTTTAGGGTTTACGATATAGATTGAGGGTATAAGGCATAGGATGACTTGGGTTGAGAGTGTGTGGTTTAGGTTTTAAGTATAGGGTTGAGGCACAATATTTAGGGTTTAGGGTATAAGGGTGAGGTTATAGGGTATAGGGATGATGGTTTGTGGGTGTATGTTTCAACGTTTAAGGTATAGGGTTGAGGATTGAGGGATTAGGTCTTAAGTATATGGCTGAAGGTATAGAGTAGAGGGCTGAGATTTTACAATTGAGGGATAATGGTCAAGGTTGAGTGTCTAAGATATATGGTTCAAGATTTAAGGTTAAGGGTATAAGGCATATGGATGAGGGATGAGGGTTTAGGGAATAAGTATAGGGTTGAGTGTATAGGGTATAGGGTAGAGGTTTTAAGGTTGAGGGATAATGTTCAAAGTTGAGTTTCCAAGGTTAAGTGTATAGGGTATAAGGTTTAAGAGTTTAAGGGCATCTAGGTGTTGAGGGTTAGTGGTTTAAGGGTTTAAGGTTTGAGGGATTAAGGGTTAAGGGTTAAGGTTTGATGGATTAGGGTTTAAGGTATAATGTCGAGGGTAGAGGGTTTAGGGTTTAAGGTTTAAGGGTTGAGGTTTGAGGCTTAAGGGATTAGGGTTTAAGGGTTGAGGGTTTAAGGCTTTAATGTTTAAGGTTCAAGGGTTCAGGGTTTAATGGTTTAAGGGTTGAGGGATTAAGGGATTAAGGTTTAAGGGTTTAGCAATAAGAGATTAGGGTTTAAGGTATAGGGTTGAAAAATTAGGGTTAAGGGTTTAATGAATTAGGGTTAAGGGTTTAAGGTTGAGGATATAAGGCATATGGACGAGGGTTGATGGTTTATGGCATAAGTATCGTGTTGAGGGTATAGGGTATATAGGTCAAAGGCTTAAAGATTAATGGATAATGTTCAAGGTTGAGTGTCAAAGGTTAAGTGTATAGGGTATCGGGTTTAAGGGTATCTAAAGGTTGAGGGTTTAGGGTTTAAGGGTTTAAGGTTTGAGTGATTAAGGGTTTAAGGTTTGAGAGTTTAAGGATTGAGGGATTAAGGTTTAAGGAATAGTGTCGAGAGTAGAGGGCTTAGGATTTAAGGTTTAAGGGTTGAAGGTTGAGGATTTAGGGTTGAGGGTTAAGGGATTGGGGTTTAAGGGTTGAGGGTTTAAGGGTTGAGAGTTTAAGGGTTGAGTGATGAAGGATTAGGGTTGAGGGTTTAATGTATAGGGTTGAGGGATTATGGTTGGGAGGGAGAGACTTGAGAGAGGGAAAGGGGTGGGAGAGCTAGGAGAGACCTGAGATATATATATATATATTTCTCGTTAGGGTGGGATGAAGAGACTTGAGAGAGGGAGAGGGGGTGGGAGAGGGAGAGGGGAGAGAGAGAGAGAGAGAGAGAGAGAGAGAGAGAGAGAGAGTTCTCTAGTTTGGGTGGGAGAGAGAGACCTGAGAGAGGGAGAGACCTGGGAGAGAGGGGGAGGGGTGGGAGGGATAGACCTGAGAGAGATGGAGAGAGAGATATATATAAAGAGAGAAAGAGAGAGAGTTATCTAGTTAGGGTAGGAGGGAGAGATCTAGAGAGAGAGATTTATCTAGTTAGGGTGGGAGGGAGAGACCCGAGAGAGGGAGTGAGATATACCCAAGAGAGAGAGGGGGTGGGAGGGATAGGAGGGATAGACCTAAGAGAGGGAGAGAGAGAGAGGGAGTGGGAGAGAGGGGGTTGGACCTAAAGCCTAAGACATAAACCATAAACCATAAACCCTAAACCCTAAATCCTAAATATTAAGCCCTAAACCCTAAAGCCTAAAGCCTAAAGCCTAAAGCCTAAAACCTAAACCCTAAACCCTAAACCATAAACCCTAAATAGAGAGAGGGAGAGATAATGGTGAGATAGAGAGTAAAGAAGGAAGGAGGGAGTGAGATAGAAAGATATATAAGGGAGAGAGAGAGAGAGAGAGAAATATAGAGGGAAGGAGTAAGGTTAGGAGATTGAGAGAGATGCAGAGAGGGAGAGAGGAAGAGAGAGGGATAGAGAGGGAAGGAGGGAGGTAGAGGTAGAGATGGAGAGAGATATATAAACAAAGATAGAAGGAGGAAGGTTGGGATATTGAGAGAGAGGGAGAGAGAGGGAAGGAGAAAGGGAGAGGTAGAGATGGAGAGAGGGAGAGATATAGAGAAGTATATAAGGAAAGAGAATAGGATTGAGGGTTGAGGGTATTGGGTTTAGGATTGAGGGTTTAGGGTACAAGATTGAATGTAGGGCTTGGGGTTTAAGTTTATGGTTGAGGGATAATGGTCAATGTTTAGGT